>CATIWJ010401889.1:0-12491 GCA_949640765.1 Croton laevigatus
TATTATAATTGCATCAAACTTTGCTTTTCTTAATTCTGTGAAATGTATTATATTATCATTAACGAATTGGATATTTGACTAATTCATTTTAATTAAGCATGTGTTTTTAAGAGAGGTGAATCTGAAATTTAGGATCTAGAAAAACCATTGAGCCACCCTATCGAGATCTCACTTGATAAATTATTTGAGGTAGAGACAATTTTGTGGCTCATGATCCTCCCACTTCTTGTAGATCAAACCATGGTTTTATTTGAATCATTTGAACGATCGTGTTTAAATTTTTATTGAATTGTGGCGAAATCAAAACTATCGTTAAAAATTTAAGTTCAACATTTTTTTAATTGTTGATATTGTGAACTAGTCAAAATCATGTTTTTTGAACTTTCTGCAGATCCTGAATCACTATTCAAATTGATCGATCATTATAGTTCAATCTGATTTAAGAATTCTATGAAATGTGGTTCATGAACCATGTTCAGCTCCATCCATCTCCACCTCCCCTGCCATTTTTTTGTTGTATTGTAAATAATTTAAGTAAATATATCTGAATCAATTTGGAAGTAATGATGAAACGGAACAAAGCCGGAAGGCAGAAAGCAAGTGACGAGGGTCCATTTACGAGACAACTAGCTAAGAAATGCAAATGACAAGGCCTCTTGTTGCGTTTACGCGTTTTGCTATCTGTCTCTACGGTTTCATCCCAAAATTAAAAATCCCATTATTCAACTGTTGTAAAGTTTAGCAACTGGCTTCCTGCTAGCCAATAGTATTTTCATTTCCCTAAAATACCCTTTGACTCAACTGCCGCATTCTTCGTAATTGTATTGTATGTCCGCTTCTTGTTTTGCTTCCACAAAACGACATGCCAAAAGTGGTATTCGTATCGGACCAATACGAACGGGATAGCCGGGTTTGACGTTGACTTGCTCTATTTTTTTTTATAATTTTAAATTTTTTTGAAGTGGTAATTTTAATTATATTACATTAATGTTAAGTGATAATAATAAAATCTAAATTAAGCTTAAAATTATTAATTGTTGAATTTATTTATATTATTAACTCATAATTTATTTTTTTTCAATATCAATTTCTAGTATTTACAATGAAATTGGTTTAATACAAATGACTTAAATTTTTAACAAATAAATATAAAATATATTAAGTGACAAGTATTTTTCATATTTTAAAAATGTTATAAGAATTCTATAGAAAATATAATGTATTATTTTCATCCTTTTGATTCTATTAAAAAATAATTAAATATATATAATTAGTGGCGTAAACAACTATAAGTGAAGGCACAAATGTATGCTCTAGTAATTAAATCTAGGGTACATCGCTTCTTATAACAAGTATATTTCATTAAATCACTCTTGAAACACATATTTTTTATTCATTACAATTATATATATCTTAATTTTTATATGACTCAACGCCGATATTTTAATTTATGGATTAGCTACGTCACTGCTTATAGCTTGTATTAAATTTTATGAAATTACTTCTAATATATGTTAATTAAAATAAAATATTCATTTTGAATTTAATCCATGAATTTTTTTTTACAATGAAAATAATAGCCATGAATTATGTTTTGGGGAAAAAATCTATGCAATGCAACAGCTTAGCTTAATACAGAGAATTTTTTTTTTGTTTTAAATTCATTCATTTATATTCCAGATAAATAATAAATAACAATTAAAAAATAATGAAATTACTTTGGTACCCCTAAACAAGTACAAGTTGCTTATTTGCCAACCTCGGACAGTGCCATATCTTTACCCTCCATGTGGGGCCATTTAAACTTTTTTTTATCACCCTCCCTCCATTTTCAAATCTAGATTTCTCTATTTAATCTTCTTCCTCACTCTTTCTCCGCTCCTCCTGAATCAAAAAAACCAACTTCTTTCCAAAAACAAGAAAAAAAAAAAAATGAGAGTTCGCTCATGGTTAGCCACCTGCTCCACTAGCAGTACCGCCAACGCAACCGCCGCTCAAGATTCCTTCACTAAAAAACAACCACCACTCTCCCCTAAACACCTCCTTTCCGATTCCAGTAGCGCCGCTGCTTCTTCTTCTTCACCAGCCACAAGCGACGCTAGTAGTGTTAGCCTCCATAGCAATTTGTCTCTCCAGACTCTTCCTTCTGTTCCTTCTATCCAAAAGCTCACGCCGGAAAATCTAAACCTCTCTGTATCTTTTTCTTGTACTAATACTTTTCAGCCGAAACCAAAGCTCCCGATTACCTGCATCGCTGTGTATGGAAATCTCATCTACGCTGCCTCCGGTCATGAAATCAACGTGTATGATCGAACCAGCTGCAATGTTATTGATACGTTTAACGATAAAGATTCGTCGTCCGGTTCCGTCAAGTCTGTCGCGTTTTGTGACGGAAAAATTATAACTGCTCATCAGGACTGTAAGATCCGTGTCTGGAAAATGACGATTACTAAAGAACATAAGTTGTTAACCACTCTACCCACTGTTAACGACCGCTTACGCCGTTTCGTTTTCCCGAAGAATTACATCAGCGTCCGGCGGCATAAGAAATTGCTTTGGATCGAACACGCCGACGCCGTTACTGGTTTAGCCGTTAACAATGGCTTGATCTATTCAGTTTCATGGGATAGGTACTTGAAAATATGGAGAGCATCAGATTTTCGGTGTTTAGAGTCTATCAAAGCACATGACGACGCAATTAACACAGTTGCTGTCGCAGGCGATGGAACAGTATACACCGGGTCAGCGGACTGTAGAATTCGGGTATGGGCTAAACCGTTTAACGAGAAGCGACACTCATTGATAGCGACTTTAGAAAAGCACAAATCAGCAGTAAACGCTTTAGCCTTAAGCGCCGACGGATCAGTGCTATTTTCCGGCGCGTGTGATCGGTCCATTTTGGTATGGGAAAGAGAAGATAGCGCCAATCATATGGTGGTGACCGGAGCTTTGAGAGGGCACGGAAAGGCCATTCTAAGTTTAATCAACTTCTCTGACTTGCTATTAAGTGGGTCAGCTGATCGTACGGTGAGGATATGGCAACGGGGACATGATGGTAAATACTGCTGTTTAGCTGTTTTAGATGGTCATAGTAAACCGGTCAAGTCATTAGCTGCGGCATCGGAAGAAGGAACGAACGGCTTCGTTACCGTGTTCAGTGGTAGTCTAGATGGAGAAATCAAAGCTTGGCAAGTTTCAGTTTCAAGAGCTAGCAGTCCAGTTTCTTACCATCTAGTCTAAATGTTTAAATTTGTGAAATAATACAAAGAAAAAAAAAATTAGAAGTTAAAAAATACCTTCATTATTTTTAGTTGTTGAGGGTGAATATGCAATTTTGTGTATAATAATCTAATTATGGGTGTTTATTTGTTATTATTATTATTGTTTTGTTTATTCTTTAGAATTATTAATATAACTGGTTTGAATTAGAATATGTTGTGGTTGTTGAATCCTTTTTTTGAGAATTAAATGGTCAAATTAAGAGTTTACTATTGCTTTTAATTCATAGTAAATAGATCAATCAAATAAATATCATCATGAGGTTTCAGGAGTTGTATATTCCTTTAGTAGGAATACAAATTGATTTATATTTGGTCTCATTTGCGCTATCACAGTATAACTAAACTATGCATTAGAGCATCTTTAATATAACATGCTGACTCAATATGTTTAAGAATTTCTAGGTAATCTGTTTTCTCTCTCTTTTTATGTTTATTTTTTTTTTATCTCTTTTTGATAATAATTAATCTGTCTGCCCCCAAATTGATAACACAATCACCATTTTTTCTTGGACTCTCTTCCTCTTCAACACTTCATCTCTCTGCCCCAAAGTTGGATTGTAAAAGTGAGGCTGTAAAATTTTCTTGTTTAATTAATTTCTCAGTGCCAAAAATGGATTTGTTTGGGATTTTCTTGTTTTTGTCTTCTGTTAATGGTATGGTATTGATGGTGGTGGTTGGACTGATACTCATGCAACGTATTTTTTTTTTTTACCAAATACTCATGCAACGTATACTTCAGGCACAATGAGTATGAACAAATCAAAATTATTTTAAAAAATTTTCAAGCTTTTTTTAGTATAATTTTAGCTAAATTTTGTTGTTTTAGGAATTTGTATAATCAAAGATATGGAACAATTACCGTTGCCTTAAGTTTTAGTTTTAGTTTCCAAACTCTCAAATCTCTCTATCCTAACTCAACCACGGCCTCAGGAATTTTAAACCCAATTTCAGCTTTGTTTTTTTTGGTCACTGTGATTATAAATCTGTGTCATCTCTGTCCAATGAGATAAACGCTGTAGTTTTATTGAATTTGAATTTTGATATCTAATGAAAGTTCTCTTTTCTTAAAAATTAAATTCATCGGATGGAAAGTGAAATTTGCATGGAAAGGAAAAGGGGAAAGTGGAGCTTTTTAGGAAGAAAAAGAAAGATGGAGACAGGAAGGAGATAGATTAATTTTAAAAACTTTTTCTCCAAGCAAAATTAATTATTGAATAATAATATCATTGTAGAATATAAATTGTAGAGCCTGCATTGGAGATGTTTTTACCACGGTAAGTATGTATTTCTAAACCCAAGATGGTTGGCCTGGTGGTGAGGTAATGTCACCAAAGACCAAAGATCCCAGGTTTAAACCCTCTTGAGAGTAACTAAAGGCAAAAAAAAAAAAAAAGTATGTATTTCTAAATATTTGTCCATATTGAATTTAATTAATAATGTCTATTTTTTATACCATCTCAGCTCCAATCCAAAACAGGGTTAAAAATACTCTATGTAGATTTCATAAGAGCATATAATTTGAAAGTTGGAATAACAATAGATAATTTATTAGATTGGTTTGGAATGCTAGATTTTTTTGTAAAGAGAGTGATCTAGTGGTAAATATTCTCCACATGTGACAATAAGTCTAGGTTTGATCCATATAATCTCCCTCTCTCGTACTAAAAGAAACTCTTGTACTAAAATTAATCTAACTAATTTTAAAATTTTGTTCAAAAAATAAATTTTAATTTGAAAAATTAAGCGCAAAATATAGTTTTTGGATATGATTTATAGAATGAATTAATTATGGACTTAGTTATTTTTTATTTTTTGAAAAAGACCAAGTTAATTGATAGCATTACTAACTTTTATTTGGTATTAATATGGAAAGAAATAACTATTTTCTATTCATTTTGTTACGTAGTAAAAATAAATTAATGTAGTTAAAATAGGAAAGGAATAAGAAATTCTATAGCAGTAGGAATCCCCTTTGTAAATGACTAAAATGAAAGTACAACTATTATTTAACATTTTTAGGACTAAATGATAATTTTAGGTACTAAAAACGAATATTTAAAAACTAAAATGTAAATTTTCATTCTTACCAAATATAAGAATAAAAATACACATTCATCTTACTGAAAATATGAATTTTTTTTATATTTGGTTTGGTACAAAGTTGCTTATACCACTTCTAAAACTTAAGCATATTCTTAGAACTACTATTATATTTTAATATTAATAATAAAAACAATGGACTAGCACAAAAAGATAAGATCGTATAACTTTTAATCATGATTTAAAAATAATAAATTTGATTTTGGAGTCATATTTTCAAGAAAAGTATAATTGATGCATCCTTAAAGGGAAAACAAAATTAAAAGGAACTTAGAACCAATAAAAATACGAGTATATGCCTTTATGATGGAACATAAAATCAATAAAAATACAAGTATAAAAGAACGATTAGTAATATGAATTACAAATTTATACCGATATTTTTCCCCTATCCCATCTACTTGGCCTTTCAAAAGGAAAAAGATTAGATTGAAAAAGAAACTTGAGTTGAGGTTCAAAAATAAGGAAAAGTTTAACAACTTGCTCGAAAACACGAGAGGATTAGGACATATAAATATCAAAGTAATGATGATTCGGAAGACTTTAATTATTTTAATAATATTAGTTTGCTTGTCATTTAACCTCCTTTTTCGTAATTAATGAACTATTTTAACTACCAAGTGCATGACTAATTCAACACCAATCTCCAAGAATTTACTAAAAACGTTTTGCTTAAAAGATGCAAATATAAACTTCTTTTTTTTAAAAAAAAACAATCTTTCTTAAACGTGGGGTCAATTGAATATCTTTTTGAAGGAAGAAAATTCGAGTAGAAACCCAATTTTACTTCTAGAATTATTTATTTGAATGCAATCATTATTACTTTGTTTTGACTATGAAATAGTGGAAGTATACCTAACAAAACTAATTAAAAAATAAACACATATTTAATTAACTATAATTATAGATTAATTAAATTTTTATATATTATATATTATAAATGCATATTCACAATATTACACCAACTTGCAATTCATTTGGTGTAACATATAATATAATACACGCATTTTCCTTAGATATTTTCATTTAGTGCTGTACAGTTCAATCTTACATATGACAAACAATATATAATTATAAAGATATTTTAATAAATTCTTGTTTTTCAAAAATAAATTACGTTACTTTTTGTATAGAAGAGATGATGGTGAGAAGTACGTGTTTAGATCTTTGTCGATCAAACTTATTTAAAAATAAAAAAAAAGAGTCGATTTATGATTCATGAATACCACCAAATTAAGTGTTGAAGATTTAAATATGAATTTTTCATCGTTTAATAATGCTATAATTGTATTTTTTTTGTTTGTTCTAAATTTATTTATATTTGAAATAAAATATATTTATATTTTTTATGAATGAAATGATAATAGTATTTATCTAAAAAAACAATAACAAATCAATATAAAGCGTGAATTAATATATATTTGGAAAAAAAATTAATCAAACCTAAAATTATTATTAATAGAAATAATTATTGCATTTATGCAAAGATCATAAAAAATAAATAGTACATCGGAGGTACCCGCAATTCTCTTAGCCAGCTGTCTCATCCTTCAAGGTGTTCACAATTCAGAACCCGGATTAATTTAGGCCGTTGATATATCTAAAAAATGACTTGCCTAGAACACTGAATGCAATATGAAAAAAAAAAAACTGTAATTAACAAAAAGAAAAATTTAAAAGAAAAAAAAAAAAAGCAAAGGATGAAGCTTCTCTTTGGATTTCTTGTATTTGATGTGAAAGCAACTTATGGAAGACAGCATAAGAGTGCTGCCGAAATGCATGAATATTCTTCTTCTCTACCAAATTATTAATACTTTTAGATTGTTTTTTAGTGTAATTTCTTGTTTAATTGTCTATTTAAAAAAAAAAAAAAAAAAAAGAAAACAGAGGATGTCGGAGTTACGACAAAAAAGAGGAGAGGGACGTTCGAATTATGCTTCTCCATCACATATACATATTTTTGTATTTTCTCATTTTCATCACATCATAAAAATAAAAAAAAAAATTGGAATTGCCACCGGCTCGATCACAGATTTGTAGATAATCCAAATTAGCAATAGAAGAAGGATTAAACATGCTACGTCTCTAAAACAATACTTTTTTATCAGTGAATTTTTAGTTGTTGCATATTTGTATTGTAACAATGAAAATAAGTACTAATTTAATACACAACAGTTTTTGGCGCTTCCATTTTCATGGGTTTTGACCAAATAATTTTATATTTATATATCTTATATTTATGTAGAAGGATAAGATTAGGGTTTTGCAAGTTGACAAGTTGAGGTGAGTAAAAAAAGGTTAATGATAAGTCAAAGATAAAGACACAACACATGCATGCAAACCAAATATCAATACTTTAAAATCATGTCTCGTTGTTAGATTGAAGCATATAGAAGATATAATGGTTTTTAGGTTTAGTTTGGTTTACTCGATCGAGCCGGAATTTTTGAAATACATATATTTTTTGCCTTTTTAGTGTTGGGGAGTAGGTTGATATGCTAAATCTATATATATTTTATATTGTTGTATAATATATTTTCTATTCTTTTTGTTCACAAATAATTTTGAATCCAATAATGATTCTGCATCTAATTCCTGCTCTAACTGAATAATTAATAATTGTACATATCAAAACATAATCTACTAACAAAGAATCATATCTTATGCAACCCTTATTTTTCAACAATTTACATTAAATTGTAATAAACAAATGTCAATTTTTATTGGTTTCATACAGGTAATAAGTGCGTTTACAAAAATCTTTAAAAAAAAAAAATCCAAATTCGTATTTTACAAATCCGGAGTTAATAAAAAAATACATCAATACACATATTTTAACTTTCTAATTTTTGTCTTATACAACCGCTAAACACGCAATTAAAGTATTATTATAGTAAGGAGAACGCAATAAGCTCTATCCTTAATTATTTTAATTTTATTTAATTTTTTTTTGGATCTAGGACAAGCAATGATTTAATTAATTACCCTAATCTAGCAATATGAGATTTTGATTCATTAACAAAAGGGGGAAAATTAAGGAAGTGGGTCAACTCACAAACGCCATTAACATCAACAAACGCCAAGAGACTTGCAATTAACTAGTCTTATTAAAATATATGAACAATAGTATTAAAATTTAAAGTTTATCATTTAAAAAATTCTCAGCTAATAGTGTTTCAAAACATCAAATAAAATGATATGCACTAATTGACAATTACTGATTTGGACAAGTAAGTGGATAATAAAGGAGTGGCTGTTTTTAAAGTAAAGGGGGGTATGATTAGATTAAATTAAACCAAAGTAATAAAAGCGAATACTTTTTTTAATTAATTATACTAAAACGTAGTAAGTTGTATCTTTTTTTCCATTTTTTTACATAAGTTGTATCTATAGACTATAGAATAAATGAAATTAATCAGCAAAAAGTAAAATTAAATTGAGGTTTTATATTTGTAAGTGTTACTACGTACCACGATTTGTTTCTTTTGATTAAAATAGAATAGAATAGAATTCTTAAAAAGTGAATTTGTCTCTCTTTATTATGAATGCATTAATCTAGTAATGCATTTATAGTATAATATTGAGTTCTTTTTAGCAACATAATGATCATGATTTGAAGTTAGTTATATATATATATATATTTTTGAATATTTCTCGAACTTTCTTCAATTTGTTTCTTTATACTTAGGTATGTAATAAAATAAAATAAAAATTCAAGCCAAGTTGCCAACTTGTCTCTCTTTAGATTATTATGATTAGATGTTTCAGAGAAAAGTGGAAGCAGTATAAACCTTTGCTTATGCTTGAAAATATTATTTGATCAAATATTTTATCTTTCAAATCAAATAGCATTTGAAATTATAGCAGACACGATGAAATATAGATGCGACCTTTTTTGTAATATCTTAAAGAATTATATTATCAACAAGACAACTGGAAATATCAATCCAAACCATAAAAAAAAAAAAAATTATTATGAATAGAGTTTCGAGTGAGGACATACGAGACAGACATGACAAGATATGAAATATATAGACATGAACGTTTTTAAAAAGTACATGTTATAGTAATTTATATTTAATTCATATATCAGTATACTATACTTATTAAATTTAAACTGAAAAAATAAAATTATCATAATGTTATAATAATCTTTTTTTTTTTGGTAATACCTGATTATATATATGTAAAAAAGTCATCATAATAAGTCAATATTATTAATAAATACCCACAATATTATTCTACATAATAATAAACAAAAATAATAATAATTTATATAATTCCAAAACCGCCACAATTATTATTATTATTTTTTGTTTGAAAGGGGCAACAATTATTTCAATAAAATTATTATGTTTAAATTTTTGATGCATTTGTGGTAAAAAAAAATTAAAAACTAACGGTATAATACAACTATTATTGCAGTAACAACTAGGGGTGTGCAAAATCCGAGCCGACCCGACTAACCCGAGCAACCCGACGAGAATCGAACCGAATTACTTTTCGGTTCGGATCGGTTTGGAGATATGCTATAATTTCGGGTTTCGGGTTGAACCCGAAAATATCCGAACCCGACCGAAAAACCGAATATACATATTAAAACAATTTTATTTTTAACCCTAGTCTTCATTCTTCGTCTTCTCCATTTTCAGTTTCCAAACAAAAATCATCGGCCGCCGCTCCTCTCCCCTTCTCCTCACCTTCGCCACGCCACTGCCCGGTCCGGTCTCCGGCCTTCACGTTCCTCCTCCGGCCTTCCATTTCCTCAGATACAGCTCCTCCGGCCTTCGTCTCTGTCGTGCCGCCCCTTCTTTTCTTATCCTCTCTTTCATCTTCTTTCATCTTCGAGTTGCTTCTTCAAAGCAGCAACCATCACTGGTAGAGCATCTTGAATTTCTTCAAAACCGCTGATCGTTGGTGGCGATTTGAGCATAGCTCATAATGATTTTTGTTCTCTCTTATGATTTTACTCCCCAGAAAATTTCAGTAAAGCAAGAATCGGCGAAGGATGGTGGCGATTTGAGCATAGCTCATTTCGGTTCTGTCTTTCGATTTCATAAAAGCAAGGTGGAAGTGGCGATTGATGGTTGCTTTGATTCCGACCGGTGGTTGAGCAGCGGATCTAGTCATTGATCTTCAATCATCAGATCGTAAAGATGAGCGGTTGCTTGGGTTTTGTTCGATAAGTAATTGAAAGGCAACAAGAGCAGAGCAGGTGATGAGGGTCAATTGGTTCGTTAATTACTTGTGATCGAAGATCACTTGTATTTTATTTTTAACAATTTTGATTATGCACAAGGATATTTGAATAATTGATTTTGTCTTATGCTTTGATGATTTTGATTTTGCACAAAGAGGATTGTTTCGATTGAGCTATGGTTGATTTGTTTCAAGTTTTGTTTTACTTCTGTGTAGATTTTGAAGATATGATTCTTGCTTCACCTTTTAGTTAAACCTGTTAGTTTCTTTGATTTGAGAAATCACAGTTCTTCAATGAGTATAATTACTTGGCTTCCTATATATTTCAGTTTTGTGTTTTTGAGAACAAAATTCGGGTTGCTCGGTTGTTTGAGGTCGGGGCCCGATTTTTTTCGGGTTAATCGGTTCGGGGCCCGATTATTTATCGGTTTGGTTCGGGTGAGAAAAATAAGACAATTCGGGTTTCGGGTTAATCGGGTTCGGTTCGGGTTCACCCGAACCCGACCGATGCACAGCCCTAGTAACAACTAGATCACTCCGTGGCTTCAAAATACTAAGCTAACTAGTAAGGCTGTGATGGCAACCAGGGGTGATCAAATTCGGTTCGGTTCAACTGAACCAAAATTTAGTTTTTGGTTTAAAACCGAATTAAAAATTTATGGACCAAAAACCGAATCGAAATTCGGTTTAAACCGAATTTTAATTCGGTTTAAACCGAATTTTAATTCGATTTATGTTCAAGTTCGGTTTTAACCGAATTTTGCATGTAAAAAAAAATTCAATTTACACTGTTTAACGAACTGAAAACTGAACCGAAAATTTAGTTTATACTATTTGACGAACCGAAAATCGAATCGAAAATTTGATTAACCGATTATTCGGTTCCGGTTCGGTTTTGATCACTCCTAATGGCAACTCTTTTTGAAGTTCAAAATGCTGTTTTTTTAGTTTTGGATAAAGTAGTTTTTGAAATAGTTTTTAATTGTTTAAGTAGTATTTTTACCAAAAGTTAATCCATATATCCTATTTAACTTTTAATTTTTAGCATTTGTAAACAACTAGTATAAACAGCTATCCAAACAGCTAAATGCTACTCAAATTAGTTTTGTCCAACACATATATATGTTATACTAAACCATAAAGTTTAAAACTTTGACCATTCTGCTTGAAAATGAGCAGACTTTTAGATGTATATGATAACCACAAATTGGAAATCCACCATAATTTTTTGGTCGGACATTGAAGTGATGGAGGTAAGTATGAAATCCCACACACACACCTACTAACAAAGCCAAAGGCCTAGTGGGAAGAAAATGGTCAATTTAAATTACATGGAAATGTGGAACACTTAGCTGTCTTCAACAAAAACACATCAATACACACATATATGATGTTATTGAGGTCCTTCTTGTCAAAATTTTATCTCTTTTGGTACCACTTCTTTATGCTTTTATTTGTACTAATAATAATGGGTATCTATAGGCAAGATAAGAAAGTAGATCAAATTTGACATTTGTGGAATCAAAATTTGGAATCCAATTTTTTTTAGATAAAAAACCCGTATAAAGGTTTTGAAATGTTTAGTTTTATGAGTTAAATTAGTGAAAAACCACGCTTCACTTGCGGTATATAAATATTGTGTTATTAATTATTTTTATGATTTTATGATTTTTTTGAGTAAATAATTTAATGATCTGAATTGTTATATTCAAATTTTATATGATTTAATTATTTCAACTATTATGATTTACTAAATTATTAAAAAAAGGGAAATGACTTATTGACATTGAGTGCATTTCACCAATGCAATAGAAAATGAAAAAAATAAATTAATAACGGTATTTATCTCAATACATTGGAAAGAAAAAGAGTTAAATTTTGTGAAACAATCTATTATGACAAATTTCAAGG
>CATIWJ010401925.1:0-27042 GCA_949640765.1 Croton laevigatus
ACTTGCTTAAGAATAGGAAGTAGTTAATATTGTTTCTTTCCATTAGTGTACTGGTGCCATGTTCCAATAGTGGTGTCCTATTTTCTGGGAGATAACTGTTAAATTCCTTTGTATTTAAAGTCTTTGAGAATGAATGATAAGGAAGCTTATTCCAAACTAAACACTTGTAGTACATTCTCACCCGAAGAGAATACTCTGTTCTTTTTAAATCTCTGTTATTTTTTATTGGCTTTGGTTGGGACCTATCAAATAACGGAGAAGAAGTGAAGTGATCATAAGCATACTGGAGTATATTTCCATAAGAGACTGGATTAGCAACAGAAGATGCCACATGGTACACCTTCGGTTCTGAATCCAATTCTGATATTTTTGGCTCAATCATCCCATGTTTCGCCATTGCTACTATAATAGCATTCACCACCATGTCCATAGGAACCTATAGTTTATTTACAATGGTTGATATGAGTAATTAATCCTATTATAGAAATTATTACTAGTAGTAAAATATATAATAATGAACGTACACAAATACTAGTATAAAGTACTTACAATGTCGGGAACAGTATTTGGGTCTGCAAAGAAACCTGGAAGCTGGCCCTTCCCGTACGTATGATATAAATATTGGGTCCAGGACCCTAAACATAGTCTCATCAGTCATAAAATTAGAACATTAAATGGAAACGATTGATATAATTAAGTGAAATATTTTTCATTAATTTGTTAAATTGGTGAAATTCAAATGAAAGAGTCAAGAATTCTTGAAATTCAAAAAATCTGAAAATATTTAACCATTCGTTAAATTGGGTAACTCATAAGAATATAATAATTTTGGCATTTCTTATTCGGCCGAGAATTTGGCTTTGTTATGAGAAGCTCATCCTTATATAAGGACGTGTTTTTCATTTTCTTTTATTTTTTTCTGAATTTTTTAAAAAAAATAAAATTATAGATTAATATCTGTATTTAGTTCTGAGATCAATTTTAAAGAGTTGAAGTTTACAAATTTGATTTTGTTTAAAAAATATCACATAAAATAAGTATAATCATTGAGACTGTTAAAGTTAATTGTTCTAATTATTTTATGTGATATTTTTAAAATATAGTCAAATATGTAAATTGCGACTCCTTAAAATTAATCTCGAACTAAATACAAACAACCTATAATTTTATTTAAAAAAAAAAATTAAAAAGATGTCGTACTTATATCAAGACGACCTTTCCCACAAGAATTTCGAAAATTCCAAATTCTAAACGAAGGACCAACTGCTATTAAATACTAATGTAACATGTACCTGTATCCTTCTATCCATCCTGGGAGAGGTTCAGAATAGGTGCTCTCAATCATGCTTGGACGAATAATGATAACTGGTATATTTCCTTTCTTCCGATTTACCATTATTTCTCCCATGGCTTTGGTGAATTCGTAGGTGTTGCTCCAACCATACATTCTTGCCCTATTATCCATTTTTTTTCCTCATTAACTTTATACAAAAAAAAAATTTTCAAGTTTGAATTAATGGAAAAGAAAAAGATTAAAGCTATTTGTCCAGCGCGAGACTGCGAGACAAATATGATTTTGATTTTTTCTTTTATTTTTTTTTTCAACTTGCATAGTAAATTATCTATATTGAGTCACGAGATTAATTTTAATGGTACACAGTTCGTAGAATTTGATTTTATATTATAAATTAAATATAATACAAAATAATTAATACCATTGAATTTATAGTTATATAAAATTTATAATACAGAGCTAATTTATATGAACTGCAACCCATTGAAATTGATCTCAGAACTCAATATAGACAATCTACCATGTTAGTTAAAAAAAAAAAAAATCAAAATCATATTTGTCTCGCGGTCTCGCTACAAGACATGTACCCAAAGAAAAATTTACCTCTCTATTCCTAATTGTTTCATTATTTTTTGTTGAGGTAATAGACTATCGGTGCTACTACTTTTGCCCTGGACTTGCTGAGATACTAACTTGATTTCAGCATCCACACCTAACAAAGGGAATTGTTCCATGTGCAATGACTTCTCCAAGATTACTCCTCGTCTTTCCCCGCTTACAGTAACTGTGCACAAATTAAAAAAGTTAGTTAAACTCTTTCGATTTATCAAGAAATAAGTTGAATATAAGAACATGTGTTGTGTTTTAACTCTTTGATTATGTCTTGTATAGAAATATGTGTAGTTTATTAATAACAAACTACACATTTCTCCATACAAAACGCGCCCGATTCAAACATAAATTCTTATATAAGATTAAATTAGTCTTTTAATTTTAATTCTTCAATTTAAATTAATTACTATTTAAAGTAAATTAATCATATAAATTGAACGCCAGAAAAGAAGAGTTTGCCTATAAAAAGAAAACGCAAAGAGTAATTATTTCCCCTTACTAGTTGAAATATGAACGAAAAGTTTAAGCTTCTCGCATTTGTTGGCAAAGTTTAAGAGCCGAACAGGTCCAAGAGTGTTTGTATTTAAGGCAACGTCGTACCTGCATATGTAAATTCTCATATATAATAAACAAATGTCATGTACATAAGCTTAGAAAGTAAAAAATAAAAGGAAAATAATGTTTTTGGGTGCGAGTAGCAATAGGTCCTACTGCCTCTTGTTTTTTTTTTAAAAAAACTTTTTTATTTAACTTTTTAAATTAAGTGTCGAATTATATTTATGCAGTTCCTAGATCAATTTCAATGGGTCTAAGTTTACAGATTTTGGTTTTGTATTATTATTTTCGGAAAAAACAATTAGAACAGTTGAATTTAATTGTCATAACTGTTTTATTTGAATTCAAAATACATACTCAAATTATGCAAACTGTGACCTATTGCAATTAATTTCGGAGCTATGTAGATACAATTCATTTGAAAAAAAATAAAAATTCAAGGGGCAGTAGCACCTATTGCTGCTTGCACCATAATCGGTGCCCAAAAGAAAAATTCACGGATGGACCTTTCATCAAACTTAGTAATGGCTACTGAGTTTAAGATGAAATGAACTTGTTTTGCAATTTGAGTAGCTGTGTTTGCATCAATCCCTAGATCATCTTCAGATACATTCCGAGGCACTGGAATTAGCTTGCTCATCATGAATGCTTCATACGATTTTCCACGAATTTCTTTCAAGCTCTTGAACAGTTTTGAATCTATTATCTACTATCGCAGTAGTCAATATAATTCAAGTTAGTTCATCATATATTTTATTAATTAGATATGATTTTGAAATTTGAAAGTGTGACACTTACTTCGTTTTTTAATCTTTCCACTGCGACATCTTCGTTTTTAGCCTTAATCAAGAGATAAATTCTTCCTACATTAGGAATTGCTCGCAGGATCTTCTCAACTATACCTGCAATTTATTTATTTTTAAAGAATCGTAAATCATAATTAGAAGACTTGAATTATAATAAAGCATGTACCTTTAGCCAATAGACCAGTTGCGCCCGTGACGAAGTAGATTTTTCCTTGAAGAAATTCAACAATCTCATTTCCATGAGGTGCCATTGCTGCTTTTTTTTTTTTTTTGTAATCCCTAAATGGAAGAATTATATAATTATAGAGATATGGAGGTAGGTTGATATAAGCTTGCAAATCAGAACTATATATAGTGCTAGCGCCAATTGGTTTACGACATCAAGTAAACTAGAAACTTGTGATTTTTATAATGAGCACTTATAATTAGGTGTTCGAGGGAAAATTTGAAATTCCATTCCCAACCCTTTTCAATTTTCTTTAAGTTTATTTTTTAAATAAATCATTTACATTAGCGCTCATCTATTTTTTAAAATTGGGCCAATTATATAAAAATATCCTCAATTTTCATTGAGTTTTTAATAATACCTAAACTTTTACTTTGTTTGAATTATACTTAATTCGAAAAGTTCAGTCTCAATAATTAAAACTGACATTTTTCATGTCAACATTTATGTAACTATGGGTTAACCATAATTTTGCCAAAAAGTGGAGTTTGAGTTAAATTTTTTTTTTCAATTTAGTCCAAAATTTGAATTTTGGGTATTTTTGAGACTGATTTTTTTAAATTAGGTATAATTCAGACAAAATTAAATTTTGAATATTATTAAAAATTTGATGACAGCTGGGGGTATTTTTATATGATTTGCCTTGAAAACTGACTTTTATCTCAAAAATTAAATACAACAGCTAAATTGACGGTTGATACTTTTAAATTGTGATCCACATAAAATAATCTGTGCTTTGTCATCAGTCTATGTCTTGTGATGTTGGTTTTGAGTCTTTCGGTGTTCTAATTTAAGTGCTGTTTTAAAATTTTAACAAAGCCCTTTTTTTTTATAATTGATCTTTACTTGTTATCATATTAGACAATGGCAGAGTCACGATTTACATAATGAGTGCAAAAAAAAAAAATTCTCAAAAATTTTGGAATCAAAATTGACAAAAATCATTAATTTAAAAGATAAAATATGAAATTTCTAACAAAAATTTGAATTTAACTATTCTCTTTAAAAAATGGAGCTTGGGGTGGATAAGAGCAGGGGTATGCAAAAAAAAAAAAAAAATCAGAATGGTCTGGTCATTTCGTGTTTTTCGCTCTCTCATGGTTGAATCATGTCTGCTATGTATTTAGCCACAAAATTAATTTCAAGCCGTTATTATTTGCATATTTGGCTTTGTACTATAAATATCATACAAAATATTTAGACCCATTGAATTTAATGAAATATATAATATTTATAATATAGAATCGAATCTGTAAGATGTGACTCATTGAAATTAATATCTGAACTAAATATAAATAATAAATAATTTGATTTAAAAGAAAATTCAAAAAAAAGAGGAAAAATTAAAAACCACATAATCACGTTAGCGTGATTCATGCCAAAGATGATTAATGTAATAATTAACACTCAATTTGAACCCATTTAAAAATTTAACTATTTGTTCCGGCTCAAATCTATTTCTATTTAAGGAATAGAAAATTACTACCGTCTTATCTGAGATCCATTTATTACTACATATGTATACCCATTTATTATAACTAAAACTATTTAAATTTAAAAATAATCATAAATACTTATAAAATAAGTAGAAAATCTAAAAATATTCTACATAAAATTTTAAAACATACGTAATAATATCTAAATAATTTAATTTAAAGTGTTCAATAAGATAAGAAAATCTATAACCAATTATAAGTAATATTTTATTCTAAACGACAACATTAAACTCATAAGGAATGACTTGGTACCATATTGTACCATGTTTGAAAGTCTGACACATGATGTCTTTATATTTTTTGGATAAAGCGCGAGACTTTTTGGGGGGGTTTGTGAAATTATTATTATTTTTTATTTTACATTGCACGTTGTTTATACTGATCAATTTTATTAGGTTGTGGTTCACAGAATTTAACTTTATTGTAAATTAAATATAAAATAATTCAGACCGTTAAATTTATACTCACATAAAATTTATAATACAAATTTAAATTCTATAAAGTGCACTGCAGTAAAATTAATCTTGTGACTCAAAATAAATATTTTGCAATTAAAAAACAAAAATAAAAAATTGTCGCGCCTCTCGCACGAGACAAATAGCCTTGCCCTCTTTTTTTTCATACAACTAATGCCTCGTGGAGTAAATAATGTGCAATTCTATTTAGAATATAATAACTACTTACTCAAACTATCTATTTTTTTTTTAATAAATACGTATTTTGTTTATTATAAATTTTGAAAAAAAAATTAATATTTATTCAACTTTTTCTTGATAGCATCATCAAATTCATTCCTTCTGAATTTATGTAACGTGAGGAAGAAAAATAATTAGTAAAAAAAAAATACTTATTTTAATTGTTATTAATAAAAAATTAAATCATAATCTTATCTCAAAATATTTGAAGAAAAAATTTTGTACCATAATCTTATCTCAAAATTGTATTCTTTATATTGATAACAACATCAAACAATACATTATCCAAAATTAAAACACATTGAATTTTGAATTTGTCCTTAAAAATTCTACCTCGTTTAAATTAATTTTAATAAATTAAGTAGTATTTAATTAAGACAACATTGGATAATTTTAAATTAATTTTTTTTAAAAAAATATAAATTATTTAAATACTACTTAGAATATGCAAAGATGATAAGGTTAAATATTCCATAATATATACGTCTCAAATTAAAACATATGAGAGGTTAATTATTTACTATGTTTCTTCTAATAAAGTTACGATTATTCAAAAGTCATCGCGAGTTCTTATAAATCAAGTTAAGAAAATTTTATTCAACAAACTTAATCTAACTATCGTTATTATGGCTTATCTTTGCTTTTAATATGATTTTTTATTTTACTTTTACGCACCCAAAGGAGTGTCTCTGTTTTGAGTTATATTTTCCTTTGGTGTTGTTTCAATTTTATTTTCATATTTTAATTATATATTATTATATATAAAAATTTATAAATAAGTAGACAAAAATATATTATAAAATAGAAGCATTGTAGAGCCTTTTCACAATTTAAATGTCTATCTACAAATATTAGTCCATGTCACATCTGCCAAAAAAACTAATTATAGATCTAAGATTCTAATAAAATGTAATGATATAATTATAAAGATGAATAATATGTTTCAAAATAAGAAGAATTTAAAAAGATTACGTGTTTGTTGTAGATTCTAAAAGTTTTAAAGAAACCTACAACAAAATTCAAACGTAAACAATCTGAAATAAATATTTTAGAGGAAAAGTCACAAACATTAAGCAAAATAAAATGAAAGAAAACTACCTTTAATTAGAAGGTAAAGGTATATAGGGTGAGTCTTGCATGAGCTAGTCCTTATATAGGGAAAATTTTTTTTTATTTTTGTTTTTAATTTTTCTGATTTTTTTTAAAAAATAAAAAATCATAGATTGTATTTATTTATTTATTTCTGTGATTATTACTTTAGGGTCAATATCACGATTAGGAGTCTCAAACGCTTATCTAACCTGCTAACCCGACATAAATTCGACCTGAAATTAGCGGATTAGAGTTGGATTTTTCGACCTATTTAATTAAATGAGTCAACACGAACAAAACTTGAAATTAAATGGGTTCAACCAAAAAATGACTTGTTTACAAGTACGACGTCATTTTTGTATTAGGGTTAATACATATATACATGTATTATATATTCTGAAACTTTTTACATGCTTTGTTTGATTGTGTATTTGCAATATAGTCACTTATTTTGAATTAGGCTTGAATATTGAAATCAAGTTATATAGATTAAGGTCAACTTGAAATTAGCAGGTTATATAGGTTCATGTTAACTCATTTGACCCATATATATATGATGTTAGGATTGAACTTTTTGACATTTTTATCTAAACAGATCAATTACGGTTATGGTATTTAACCTGAACCTGCTTAACACGAACACGAACCCGACCTGTTTGACACCATTAACCACGATGTCCTCAAGTTTTCATGCAAAATTTGAGGCACGCTCACTTAGAAAATTTTTGGCCAAAACAGAGCATGATTTGCATTTATTTATTATTATTTTATTATATCAAAATTTGTATTATACTTAATTACTTAATTGATTAATTAAATTCATTAACAGAATAGGATTGAAAATAGTATTTCTTTAATACAATCTGATTTTAAATCTTAGTAGGATAAAAATAATTAAAGGGTAGGCTGGTGCATGAAGCATCTCGTATTAATGCAGGGTCTGGAAAAAAGCCACATAATTGAAGGTGTAAATGTAGATAGTCTTAACCTGCATGACCTTTTAATCACGTGGCAACAATTTTAACGTTATGCCAAGGCTCCCATTCCGTAGGATAAAATAATTATAGGATAATTATTAGTTACTCCTTGTATTTTTACATATTGTACAATATATTCAACATATTTTTAATATTACTACCTCCGTTTCAATATTGGTGAGACTTTAGGGCTTTTTGTTGTTTCAAAATAGTTGAGACTTTTGATATTTTGGGTGTAATTGAGACGATTTTGCCATTCCTCTTGTAGTGAAGTTGAGGGAAAAGAAATAATTTTTTATTACACATAAAATTTGAAAATTTTAAAAAAATAATTGTTTAATGGTAAAAGAGACATGTACAACCAAAAGTTGGAGAGAGGAAGAGAGAAAATACTGACATATGCAGGCTGTGTCATAGGAGAGAAGAAGAGAGAGAAAAGTGCGTGAAAAAGGGAATAAATTGGTTTGGGTGTCAGATGTGCACAAAATGGAATGCACCCAATATCTACAATATATTTCGCATAAAATGGTGCATAATATCTGATATGCACCCAAAATTTATATTGAGTGGAAAAATAACTGACATTAAAGAGGGAATTTTGGGTCTCGCCTCCAGCTTCCATCATTTCTTTATCTGACAGAGTGGCCCCATATTGCTGGCGTCAACCACCTTTTGGCAGAATATGTTTCCCCATTTAGCATTCTTTCTCTTCCTTTTTAAGTGCTTTTTGGGTAGAAAAATTATAAAAAAATTTTGGGTGGAATAGTGAAAGTCTCACCAATATTGAAACGGAGGTAGTATATTTTTTTAATCCCTCTCATTTTCACTTTTTAATTATTTTGTGCTTTTAGGGACTAAAAACTATACATTTTAAAAAATAAAAGACTAAACTAGTAAATATTTTAAAATAGAGTGAATAAAAAATTTAATATTCGTACAAATAAACTGCAATAATTTTCTGATTGAGTGGTTGATGATGAACAAACAATATTTATTAGTATTTCTATTTATTATATGAATAATTTAAATGGACATATTTATTTTTTTTTTTAACATTTTAATGTCACAAAGTCATAGATTAACTAAAAATGAAATAAGAAAATAAGACACAGACTAAAAAAAAATAATATTAAAAATACACACAAACACACATATATATTTACAAATACTAGTGATATAAATATTTTTCCAACTACAATATGTGATGAAAATAAAATGGATAAGATGCTGATCCAGGAAACTCACTTATTTTTTTTTCAAGCATAGTTATAAACTCACGCACCCGAAAATAAATAAGAGATTCGAACTCAGTCCGTCAGAAATCAAGGGTAAAGGTCTTCCTACCTCTACTGGCCTCCAACCACCACATACACACTTATATATCATACAAATACCAATAACATAAATATTTTCCACTTAGAATATTTGATGAAAAATAAAGTGGATAAGATGCAGATCACATCCTTGCAGCTGGTATGGATTTTTGTTTGATAACATGTCTTCTTAAGCCCGTAAAGTGAATGACTTTGAAGTAATGCTTCCAGTTTATACTCTCTACATCAAACCAAAACAATTTTTTCTCTTCAAAAGACATAACCTCAATCAGTTTCTTAGTGTTACTATTGTCAAACCTACAAAAGAAACGTTAAACAAAATCAACATAAACATTATTATATGTACTCAAACAACCCAGTGCATGTTTCATGTGCGTGTGCTTGTGCGTGTGACGCTGTAGGAACATGAATAAATATGGAATTTACCATCCGCTTTGGAACATATAAGGTTGATATGTATCAGCTAACTGGATACTTTGCTTCAGTCTTTTGTTAGATTCCGTTCGATCAAAACAATTAGCATTTTGTTCGTCTGATAATACTCTTCTGAAGTAAGATAAGAAACTGTCCACTGCACCAAAAAACTTGAGTCTGCTAATCAGAATCTTGTTGCCTTTGGAATCCATTAATGGAGAAGAACTGAAGTGATCGTAAGCAAACTTGAAAATATTTCCACAGGAGACCGGATTTGCAATAGAAGATGCCACATGGTACACCTTTAGCTCCTCAGATTCTGATATATTTGGGTAAATCATCCCATGTTTCGCCATTGCTGCTATAATAGCATTCACCACCATGTCCAAAGGTACCTATATATATATATACACCAATCACCATGGTTTCTTTGAGTGAATGGTTCCATTGTACGAACAAACTATATATTGTTGTTGGGCAGTATAAAAGTTTTTTTTCTTTTTTTTTTGGCAAATTAAGTTTTTAGTCAAATTATCAAATTAAAACTCATTCATCATTATTCAAAACCCTGACTTCAGGCAAAGGAGGTGCATCACTCTAACCATTTGAGCTGGTCGATTAGTATAAAAGTACTTACAATGTCGGCAACAATGTTGGGGTCTACAATGAAACCTGGAAGCTGACCCTTCCAATATAATATAAGTACTGGATCCAGCATCCTAACCATATATTAATTTGACAGTCTCATCAGTCATAAAATTAGACAATAAAGTGGAAAAAGATTGACATAATTAAATGTTAGAAATGGAAAGTTAAAATTTATAATACATTGTACCTGTATCCTTCTATCCATCCTGGAAATGGTTCAGAGTATGTGCTCTCAATAATGCTTGGACGGATAATAACAACTGGTATGTTTCCTCTTGTCGAATTTACCATTATTTCTCCCATGGCTTTCGTAAATTCGTAGACGTTTCTCCAGCCATGCATTCTTGCCCTATTATCCAACTCTTATTTTCATTTAATATGCATAAACATTATACATATGTATGCTAAATTGGTTATTGGGGAAAAGGAAAAAAAAACAATGTACCTCTCTAGTCCTAAAAGTTTCATATTTTGTTGAAGTAATCGACTGTTTTTCCCATTGATATGCTGAGAAACTAACTTGATTTCAGCATCCACATCTAACAAAGGGAATTCCCCCATGTGTAAAGGTTTCTCTAAGATTACTCCCCGTCTTTCCCCGCTTACAAAAACTGTGCACACACAAACACTTAAAATTACTTCATGAAGAAGATAAATGGTTCATTGGGTTAGAAGATAAGCGAAAGTAGAACTAAAAAACTTTATGCTTTGCACTTTTTTCGTTCGGGCCCTAGCATCTAGACAAGGTCTCACATATTGGTGCTTACAGATCCATGTTTGAGCCCAATGGGAGAGGTAGCAAAGTAGCTCTCCATTCTCAAGGTTCGAATTAGAGATCGAGCTCAAGTTTTCACTTACCAGTTGAAATATGCACGAAAAGTTTAAGCTTGTCGCATCTGTTTGCAAAGTGTAAGAGCCGAGTAGGTCCTAAGGTGTTTGTGTTTAGAGCAACATCGTACCTACACACATACACACAAACACACACACATATATATATATAAGAAAATGTCATATATACTGATATACTTAACCTTAGAAAGTAAAAAAAATAAGTATATATGGACCTTTCGTCAAGCTTAGTGTCGGCTGCTGAATTAATTATGAAATGTACTTGTTTTTCAATTTGAGTAGCTGTTTCAGCATCTATCCCTAGATCATCTTCACATACATTCCCAACTACTGGAACTAGCTTGCTCATCATGAACGCTTCATATGATTTTCCATGAATTTCTTTCAAGCTCTTGAACAATTGTGCATCTATTATCTAAAAATGCAGTACGCAATTTAATTAATTTAAGTAAGTGTATAATAATTCATTAATAAGATATGATCTTGAAATTTGAAAGTGTGAAACTTACTTCGTTTTTCAATCTTTTCATTGCAACGTCTTTGTTTTCAGCCTTAATCAAGAGATAAATTCTTCCTACATTAGGAACTGCCCGCAAGATCTTCTCAACCATACCTGCAATTTATTATGTTTTAATACCAGTATATCATAATTAGAAGAAGACTTGAATCATAATAAACTATATACCTTTAGCTAACAAACCAGTTGCGCCAGTGACGAAGTAGATTTTTCCTTGAAGAAATTCAACAATCTCATTTCTATGAGATGCCATTGCTTTGCTGCTTTTTTTTTTTAATCCCTAAATGGAAGAATTATGTAATAATAGGAGATACCGAGGTTGATTGATATAAGCTTGCAAATCAGAACTATATATAGTGCTAGTACCAATTGGTTTAGGACATCATTTACATCAGTGGTCATTTGTTTTTGAAAACTGACTTTATCACAAAAATTAAATAAATTGACGGTTTAAATTATTTAGTATATTTTATTTATAAAAAGAAGATACTTTTAAATTATGATCCATGTAAAATAATCTGTATTTTTTAATAATAGTCATCAGTCTATGTCTTGTGATTTTGGTTTTGGGGAAAATTACATGTTTAGTATTTTTTAAAAAAATATTTTTAAATTTTGTGTAAATTTTTTTTTAATTTGATATGTATTGAAAAATATTTCTAAATTTAATGTGATTTTTATGATGAAGTAAACTCCTGTACGCCGTTGAAATGAAGCATATGGTCTGTGCGCTAGTTCAACTGGTACACTGTTTCAGTATTCAGCGTATAGATATAGAAAGGGCATATCAATCAAAGAAAAACAGTTTGTGACTAGAAAATTGTAGGCAAAATCCTTATTCTGCTCGCCAGTTGAAATGGAGCACATGGTCTATGCGCTAGTTGAAATGGCACATTGTTTCAGTGTTATATTCTAACTGGCACACAGATAAAAGTGTCTACCTCAACACAAAAATTATACTAAATTTGGAAATATTTTTCAATACACACTAAATTTAGATTTTTTTTTTCACACCAAATTTAAAAATATTTTTTTAAAAAACACTAAATATACCTTGGTTTTGAGTCTTTTGGTGTTCTAATTTAAGTGTTGTTTTAAAATTTTAAATATGCGTATTTTTTTCTAATTGATCTTTACTACAACGATTTTTTTTCATTTTTTTTTATAAAAGGACTAGTCAAAATAGAAGACTAGACCTACTTAAAGTTTTATAACGAGAATAAGAAATCAGAAGTACAACAATTATAGTAAAGATTGCTTATTCAGAAATTGTACAACTCATTTTCCTAAAACTATCTAACCAATCAAAGGACTAAGAAAATTACAAGTTTTTTTTATCTTTATTGTTATCATATTAGACGACGGCAGAGTCACGATTTACATAATGTGTGAAAGATAAAAAAGTTTCAAAAATTTTGGAATTGAAATTGACAAAAATGACGGTGTGACGAAAAAGGAAGAAAAAATTTTGCAATCTTAATTAACTTTTGTTTTGCCATTTCTTGCGGAAGTAACCAACTTGCTCACTTTCAATTACAGGACATAATAGTAACCGGCAATGGTATTTGGTGTGATTCATGCGAAAAATTCTTAAGTAGACCTAGTCTACCACGTCATTTATGCACCAATTCAATTGCATAATGACACATCAGCAGATAACTAGTTATATCTTTTTATTTTCTTTTAATTTTATTTTCCTGATAGTTATCCTAACTAACCAACTGCTTATGTGTCATCATGCAATTGGGCTGGTGCATGGATGACGTGGTAGACTAGGTCTACCTAAGAATTTCTCGATTCATGCTTGCCATGAATGCACTTTGTTTTTTCGTCATTTTCAAAATAAATCTGGGTTGTCTGTATTTAAACTTAAAATCAATTTCAAGTTGTGATAGTTTGCAGATTTGCCTCTACTATAAATATCACATAAAATATTTAGATCCATTTAAATATATGATATTTATAATATAGAGTCGAATATATAAGCTGTGACTCATAGTTTAGACCGTCGCATTTGAAATCCATTTATTACTACCTATGTATACCCCGTTTATTATAACTCTAACTATTTAAATTTCAAAATAATCATAAATAATTATAAAATAAGTAGAAAATCTAAAAATATTCTACATAAAATTTTAAAACGGTTTCTGCATAGAAAATGGCAACAACGTCCGGTTCGACATTGGAATTGCATCCCTCACCTCTGTGCGTGAGAAGAGCATCTAAACTTATAATTTATTATTTTATGAGAAGGTTATTCTTTATAAATCATTTTACCATTTTATACATTAAAAATAAGGGATTTGTTTCATCAATTATTTAACAATTCTTTGTTCCAAGCTCATTTCGAGCTTCAATTTCTTATTTATTTTTAATCTGTTTTAATTTATCTTATTGCATATAATACAATGAAACATTTTATATTATTTAAATCACAACTTTTTCAATAAATAATCACGCTCAAAGTTGACAAAAAAAACTTTACAATGCCAAAATATTCAAAAATGTTAGATTAAAAATTTTGAAAAAAAATTAATATTTATGCAAATTTTTCTTAATTGTATCATCAAATTCATTCTCCTTGAATTTATGTAACGTGAGGAAGAAAAATAATTAGCAAAAATACTTATTTTAATTGTTAGTAAACTTTTTTTTAAAATAATTGAATAATAATCTTATATATATATATATATATATATGAAGAAAAAATCTTTTTACCATAATCTTATCTCACAATTGTATTCTTTATATTGATAACAACAGCAAACAAGACATCATCCAAAATTAAAACACGTTGAAATTTGAATTTGTCCATAAAATTCTACCTCCTTAAAATTATAAATTATTCTTAATAAATTAAGTAGTATTTGATTAAGACAACTTTCAATAATTTTAAATTAATTTTTTAAATAAAATTGTAAATTAATTAAATACTACTATCTCCAATAATGTAAATTGTAGCTAATGTTTCGATTGAAATAAAAGGAGTGAACAATTACTTGATTAACCGTTTATTTCTAGAGTTTAACTTTTAGAAAACTGTCTCAATATATCTTCAAATTTTCATTTGCTTCTCTTTACGAGGTTTACAATTTAATAGATAATCAATTACCTAATAACTTTAACGTGGATAATGTCTAACAGACCCTCCAGAAATAAAATGCCTGCTAGATATTGTCTATTGACACTTCAGCTGAATGGTCAGATAGATATTAGCATTGGAGATGATTTTTTTTAAAATAATTTTCATTTTTCTGGCGTGTCCATCAAATGGAAAAAATTCACCGTTACATTGGAGATGCTCTTAGAAATTAGAATATGCAAAGATGAAGGTTAAATATTCATTAATATATATGTCTCAAGTTAGAACATCTGAGAGGTTAATTATTTACTATGTTTTTTATAAAAAAAATAAAATTACGATTATTCACTCTAAAAAATCTGAATTCTTTCTTCATGCATTTCAATTGTTTGAACTAAATTTCCAGCTGGTTTCGATTATCAATCTTCAAAGTAAATAATTAGCTTTTGTTTTACTGTAACGTTAATCTAAGTTCATCACAAATTCTTATAAATCAAGTTAGAAAATTTTATTCAACAAACTTAATCTAGCTATCATTTTGATGGCTTACCTTTGCAAGATAGCAGACCTGTCAATATGATCTTCAATCTATATGCGTTTTCAGTTCTCTATTTTGTTCTCCATCTAGTTTTCATTTTGGTGTTGTAGTTTCAATTTTATTTTCATATTTTAATCATATATTATTATATATAAAAATTTATAAATAAGTAGACAAAAATATATTATAACATAAAAGCATTGTAGAGCCTTTCCACAATTTAAATGTCTATCTACAAATATTAGTCCATGTCACATCCTGCCAAAAAGAAACTTATTATAGATCTAAGATTCTAATAAAATGTAGTAATACTAATATAATTATAAAGATAAATAATATGTTTCAAAATAAGAAGAATTTAAAAAGATCACATGTTTGTTGTACATTCTAGAAGTTTTAAAGAAATATACAACAAAAATTAAACACAAACAATCTGAAATAAATAATTTAGAGGAAAGAAGTCACAAAGATTAAGCAAAATAAAATGAAAGAAAACTACCTTTAATTAGAAGGTAAAAGTATAGAGTTTTTATTTTTTTTTTTTAAAAATAAAATCATATATATGTATTTAGTTCCAAGATTAATTTTAAAGGTCGCAAGATTTGACTCTATTTAAAAAATATCATATGAAATAATTAGAACCTTTGAATTTAACAATCTTAACAGTTCTAATTATTTTATATGATATTTTTTAAATAGAGTTAAATCTATAAACTGCGACCTTCTAAAACTGATTTTAAAACTAAATACAGACAACCTATAATTTTATTTTCTAAAAAAATTCAAAAAATAAAATAAAATAAAAAACTTGTCTGCCCATCATAGCCTTTCCAAAGTATATAATATACGCGCATTTTCCAAATGACTTCAATAATCTAACGTGATAACTTAAACAATGGTACTTAATAGAAATACGACAAATTTCCAGTATCCTTACTTTTTTCGGTGACTCTCCAGCGACAATTCCCGGCAAACCTTATTTTCTGGCGAGAAGTATTGCCACCACCTCCATATTTTCCAACTTTAAAATCATCCAAAATACGCCAAAAAAACGTATTTCTTCTTCTGCTGAATGTCTTCCGACTTGTGTCAGCCAGGAAATTGAATTTGTTCTTTTGCTTCCTTTGATTTTTTTATTGGTTGTCTCTGGTCAGAGACGGAGCTACGTTGGGGCCATAGGGGGGTTAGGCCCCATGGTTTTTTGGGGAAAAAATTTTAAGTAAAGAGATATGGCTTGCCGGAATGTACAAAGAGCCGGTGGCGCATATAGAGGTCTAGAAAGAACGAAGGAGGAGGAAAGAAATAAAGAAGGAAAGAAACATATCAAAACGATTCGTTTCATTTAAATTTTTTTTTTCAAACCGATTAAAACGACGTCATTTTATTTTAAATTTTTTAAATATCAAAACGAGGTTGTTTTGATATGAACAAGGAAAAAAAATAAAATGAATTCCTTATTATTTATACAGAACAAACAACGGCTCTCTCTGTTGTTTTGCGTGAAAAGTAGGAAGGGGAAGAGTGCCACCGCCGCTCAATGCCTTGTCGAAGCCATCGCTGCTGGGCCGCCGCCGCTGGAATTAAAGGTAAGTTTGGTTAAACTATTGTTGTAGTTAATTTGATTTAAATTATTTTAGGGTTTTAGATTAAAAATTGAAAAGGGTGTTTTGGAATGGAATCAATCTGAATCAGAAATTGAAGATTGGTTTTATATTGGTTTGATTACACTATGGTTCTGCTTTCATGAATTGAGATGCTACTTTGGGTTTGGTGGTCGTATTACTGAAGTAATTCATAGGCAGTTTGTATGCATTTTTCTAGTAATAGGTAATTTTACAAGAAATAAGTTAATTGGTCAACTCTTATTGTAACAAGAACAATTGAGCTACTGACTGACTGCATTATCTTAGCAATTTCCTTTATTAGTAGAGGGTTATATTTTATGAAATTGTAGCCTTTGCCACTATGTTTTCACGTGGTTTTACGTTGGTTAAATTTTATGGCTATGAGCTATTATTATCTTCAGGATTTCACTTTTCTTATGTTAAATGCATATGGATTAGGATTACCCTTCAATATATTGAGATGATAACTTAGCTTTGATTGTATTAACAACGTTATATTCCTTTTTTTTTTGTCTTCCGTTTCTCTTTTCTGTTTGTTCTGTGTCACTTAAAAGTACAATATGTTGTTCTCTGTAACAATGGAATTAATAATGTTATATTCCATTAGGTATGAAAATTTGTCTGAATGATGTTATAAATATAACTAAAAAGTGGTAAGGTGATGTTTTGCATAATTTCAAAAGAAGTTATTACAATATGCTGGATGGTTATGAATTCTAGAATTGTGATTTGGGTATTTTACCACCACTTGATATTGTTAATTTCAATGGTTTGTGCATTTCAGTTGGTCTTAATTTGGTATTTTTTGTGTCATGTTTTTTATCTATTTTTATTTTGAATTGAATTAGTGGAAGTAGTGTCGTAGCCAGAATTTGGGCCCCCGACGCTAATTTTCTGGCTCCATCACTGCCTCTGGTTTCAGTCATTATTTTTATGGAGCTAGTTTCGCACGAAACCCAACGGAAACTCACCCCAATTCTTCAACGGAGACTCTCGATCTTGGACAAAACTCTCTGGTTTCATCTTATTGCCGACAATTTGCCTGAAAAATGGTTTTTAGTCAACGATCTGCAATTGCTTCATTTCGTTTTCCTTTGGATTTCGTTTGAGGTACCGCCACTGGTCAAGGGAAAGCACGGCGAAAGGATGATTGGGTGGATCTCCTCAGGCTATGTGTAGTGTTTCTGTTGTTATTTACTTCCTCCGTTTTTCTTATATATTTACATTCACTATTTCACCAATACCAATACAAACCCACTTTTTACCAATATCAATACAAAAATAATAATAAACAATTACTAACCCTTCAAAAACTTACTTTTTCACTAATACCAATAAAACAATAATAATAAACAATTACAAAACTTACTATAAATGGAAATGTAAACAAATCAAAAAACACCAAAAAATGAAAATGTAAACATATCATAAAAATAAAAACGGAGGTAGTAATTTTTATATTTAATTTTTTAATTAAGTGGCCTCATAAAGTTGTTTTTAAAAAGAGTGATCTTTTTTCCTTTTTTGATATTTTAAGGCCAAATTGGTTGTTTAGAGGATTCAAATCATGCATTGCTACACAACTAAAGGGGTGTTAAGTCCGTGTGGTTTTGTGTTGTATGATGATTTGTTTCACTGCATGCTGCCTATACACAGTTTGCATCTGCTTTGGAAGTAGACATAGTTTCACCTATTAAGATTCTTAATCTTACTACACAAGTTTATAGCGATTACAAGCTCCGCTATTACCCATAGTTGGTGCTTCTCCCTCTTCGGCTACTAACAGTTAGTCCATAATAAACTAATTTTAAACACATTGTAAATTACTAACAAATGTTGTATAAACTAATAGTAACTATGATATATACCACTAGGTATAATATATACCACTATATATAACAAATTTTAGTTCACTTTTGATACATATAACGGTAAATATAATATATAGTACTTTTCTTCGGGTGTGTTAATCTTCGAATCCGATTATGCTAACACCATAGTCTGGCTAAATAAAAAATCTTTCACGCTTTGAAAACTTTGGAATGAGTTTGTATGTATATATATACACTCACACACACACACACGTAATTTTATGAACCCAAGTTACCCAACTTCATCTTCTTGTTGAGACAAGGACTAAAATATAATTTTCATAAATGTTAATTAAACAAAACAAACAAGGTGTCCATTCCATTTCACATAAATGAGTTCAAACATGACCTTAGATTGACCGAAGATGCATGGTTTGGCTGAAATTAAAATTTTCATTTTGCTAATTTTTGCTCTTGGTTGCAAAAAAATGACAACGAAACCAGTCAATATTTATACCAAAAAGTGGATCCCAGCAAAAGAAACCCAAATATACCTTCAAATCCCTTAAAACAACTACCACAAATGAGTGAGAACGCATCAAATTCAAAACTCAATCCACGACTTGAAAGTCTAAAAGTGTGATTAGTCCTAATTAATGTCTGGTGAGGGCCTTTTATAGGGAGTCTAAGGCAGTGAATCCCCGAAATCTCAGTGTCCAATAGGATTCAACAGGCCTTAAGACTCTAGGAGCCCAAGGGGCCTCTAAATTCTCGGAGTCTAGTAGGCTAGCCTGGCGAGAAGATTAAGGTTGGTAAGGTGATCTCTCCCCTTGCTTGGATAGGAGTGACCTCCCCCCTCCCCTCCCCCTGGCGACTAAGTAAAGGCAACCTTATTCTAAGCTTAGGTGAAGGCGTTCTCCCCTCAGATCGAGTGTAAGGCAACCATACCCTTTAATAGGTCCAAAACATAGAAGAGGCTTACACGACCCATGTAGCCCACACCATTGAAAAATGGGAGGTTAAATGTTAATTGGGTTATAAAGAATAAATGAAAAATTTAAAACAAAAATGAGCTATTTATTCAAGTACTCAAAGTTAGTTCTATTTATTACTATTAAAATTTTAAATATACAATTCACTGCCATTTCCTTTTTTTATTGTTATTGTACTATGTTCCAAGATTTAGTATAATAAATAAATAAATAAATTATTTATATAATTAAAGATAGTATTTTTAATCGGATTATGAATATAATTTTAAAATAATATTTTTAATAGAATACGATTTAATTTATTTATTGTTATTTTCTTATAATTAAAATAGTTAGTTATATATAATTATATATAGACGATTATGCGTTGTAATATATAAATTTAAATGTATTGATATTATAATTTTCTAATTTATATATAATAATATTTATATTTATCTTATGTCTAAAAAGTATGTTTAAATTGTGAAAACAAATTACTGGAGAACTAATATTTTAAAATTTTTAAAAAAGTTTTGAATATAAATTAAAATATTATTTTTAAAATATTATTTAATTTTATTTATTATTATTTATTATAACCAAAATTTTAGTATGATAATTTAACTTACTAATTAATTATAGTTAAAATAATATTTCTTAATAGGATTATAAATATGATTTGAAAATGATATTCTTTTAAAACATACTTTAAAATTCATTTAGTACGACTTAATACTACCTCTGTTTTTTTCATCTCTTTACATTCACTATTTCACCAATACCAATACAAACTCACTTTTCACCCATACCAATATAGATATAATAATAAACAATTCCTAACTCTTTAAAAAACTTAATTTTTCACCAATACCAATAAAAAATAATAATAAATAATTACAAAACTTACTATAAATAGAAATGTAAACAACTCAAAAAAAACACCAAAAAGAGAAATGTAAACAATTCATGAAAACGGAGGTAGTATTACTTAACAGAGTATGATTTGCATTTTTTTTTTATTATTTTATTATATCAAAATTTGTATTATACTTAATTAGTTGTATACAAAAATAGTATTTATGAATAGAATACGATTGAAAATAGTATTTTTTTTAATATAATATGATTTTAATTTATATATTATTATTTATTACAATTTAAATTTTAGTAGGATAAAATAATTATGGGATAATTATTATTTACTTCTTGTATTTTTACATATTATACAATTTATTCAATGTATTTTAAACATTATATTTTTTAATCCCTCTCTTTTTCATTGTTTAATTATTTCGTACTTTCAGGGACTAAAAACTATACATTTTAAAAAAATAAAGGACTAACTAATAAATATTTTAAAATAGAGCAACTAAAAATTTAATGTTTTTACAGATAAACTACAATAATTATTTTTTTGGATGAGTGGTTTATAATGAACAAACAATATTTATTTGTTTGTTTGTTTGTTATATGAATAATTTAAATGGACATATTTATTTATTTTTTAACCAATTAAAAATGAAATAAGAAAAGAAGACATTGACTAAAAAAATAATATTAAAAATACACGCAAACACACACGCGCGTGCACATTAGGATGGGTGAGAGTAGTATCGAACCCTTGCATTCAAACCCATTAGACTGACATGTTTACCATCTTATCTGCACCCCCTCTCCATATATATATTACAAATACAAGTAATATAAAATATTTTTCCAACTACAATATGTGATGAAAAATAAAATGGATAAGATGCAGATCACATCCTTGCAGCTGGTATGGATTTTTGTTTGATAACATGTCTTCTTAAGCCCGGAAAGTGAATGACTTTGAAGTAGTGCTTCCAGTTTATACTCTCTACATCAAACCCAAACAATTTTTTCTCTTGAAAAGACATAACCTCAATCAGTTTCTTAGTGTTACTATTGTCAAACCTACAAAAGAAACGTTAAAAAAAATCAACATAAACATTATTATATGTACACAAACAACCCTGTGCACGTTCGTGTACGTGTGCGTGTGCGTGTGACATTGTAGGAACATGAATAAATATGGAATTTACCATCCCCTTTGGAACATATAAGGTTGATACGTATTAGCTAACTGGATAATTCGCTTCAGTCTTTTGTTAGACTCTGTTGGATCAAAACAATTAGCATTTTGTTTGTCTGACAATACTTTTCTCACGAAAGATATCAAACTGTCCATTGCACCAAAAAACATGAGTCTGCTAATCAGAATCTTGTTGCCCTTGGAATCCATTAATGGAGAAGAAGTGAAGTGATCGTAAGCAAACTGGAAAATATTTCCATATGAGACTGGATTTGCAATAGAAGATGCCACATGGTACACCTTTAGCTCCTCAGATTCTGATATATTTGGGTCAATCATCCCATGTTTCGCCATTGCTGCTATAATAGCATTCACCACCATGTCCAAAGGTACCTATATATATATATATATATATTCACCAATCACCATGGTTGCTTTGAGTAAATGGATCCATTGTACAAACAAAGTATATATTGTTGGTCAGCATAAAAGTTTTTTTCCTTTTTTGGTTCAAAACCCTGACCTCAAGCCAAGGAGATACATCACTCTAACAATTTGAACTGATCGATTAGTATAAAAGTACTTACAATGTCGACAACAATGTTGGGGTCTACAAAGAAACCTGGGAGCTGACCCTTCCAATATGGTATAAATATTGGATCCAGCACCCTAACCATTTATTAATTTGACAGTATCATCAGTCATAAAATTAGACAATAAAGTGGAAAAAGATTGATATAATTAAGCATTAGAAATGGAAAGTTAAAATTTGTAATACATTATACCTGTATCCTTCTATCCATCCTGGGAATGGTTCAGAGTATGTGCTCTCAATAATGCTTGGACGGATAATAACAACAGGTATGTTTCCTTTTTTCGAATTTACCATTATTTCCCCCATGGCTTTCGTAAATTCGTAAGTGTTTCTCCAGCCATACATTCTTGCCCTATTATCCAATTCTTATTTTTATTTAATATGCATAAACATTTTACATATATATGCAAAATTAGTTATTGGGGAAAAGAGAAAAAAAAATGCACCTCTCTAGTCCTAAAAGTTTCATCTTTTGTTGAAGTAATAGACTGTTGTTCCCATTGATATGCTGAGAAACTAACTTGATTTCAGCATCCACATCTAACAAAGGGAATTCCCCCATGTGAAAAGGTTTCTCTAAGATTACTCCCCGTCTTTCTCCGCTTACAAAAACTGTGCACACACAAACACTTATAATTACTTCATGAAGAAGATAAATGGTTCATTGGGTTAGAAGATAAGCGAATGTAGGACTAAAAAACTTTATGCCTTGCATTTGTTTCGTTCGGGCCCTAGCGTATAGACAAGCTCTCACAATCAATTAGTGCTTACAGCATCCATAATGATGCTCGATTCATTGTGTTCAATCTCAATTCATGGAACTTTCAAAGTAATTAAGATTGAGATTGAAATTTTAATCCATTGTAGACACAAAAAAAAAAAAAAAAACTAGTACTCAATAAATTGAGATTTAATAAGTTAAACTGAAATCCAATATATTATTAACATATGGAAAAACAATTTTTTTTTTAATTTTATAATTTTTCACGGTATTAAATTTTTAGCTTCTTTTTAATGGAATTAAAATGTTGTGCGACCACTAGATAAAATTTAAGTTACATTTTTTCCCCCAGAAATAGGGTTCTTAAATTGAGATTGAGCATCGTAAATGGTTTATTGGCTTAGAAGATAAGCAAAAGTAAGATGGACTACATTTAAGTGTTGCATTTTTTTCGTTGGAGCGCTAGCATCTAGACAAGGTCTCACCTATTGGTGCTTACATATCCATGTTTGAGCCCAATGGGAGAGGTAGCAAAGTAGCTCTCCATTCTCAAGGTTCGAATTAGAGATCGAGCTCAAGTTTTCACTTACCAGTTGAAATATGCAAGAAAAGTTTAAGCTTGTCGCATCTGTTTGCAAAGTGTATGAGCCGAGTAGGTCCTAAGGTGTTTGTATTTAGAGCAACATCGTACCTAATCACACACACACACACATACACACACACACACACACACACATATATATATATATATAAGAAAATGTCATATATACTGATATAGTTAACCTTAGAAAGAGAAAAAAAAAAATTCAATTATATAAGGACCTTTCTTCAAACTTAGTGTTGGCTGCTGAGTTAATTATGAAATGGACTTGTTTTGCAATTTGAGTAGCTGTTTCAGCGTCTATCCCTAGGTCATCTTCACATACATTCCCAACTACTGGAACTAGCTTGCTCATCATGAATGCTTCATACGATTTTCCATGAATTTCTTTCAAGCTCTTGAACAGTTGTGCATCAATTATCTAAAAATGCAGTACCCATTTTAATTAATTCAAGTCAGTGTATAATAATTCATTAATAAGATATGATTTTGAAATTTAAAATTGTGAAACTTACTTCGTTTTTCAATCTTTCCATTGCAACATCTTTGTTTTTAGCCTTAATCAAGAGATAAATTCTTCCTACATTAGGAATGGCCCGCAGGATCTTCTCAACTATACCTGCAATTTATTTATGTTTTAATACCAGTAAATCATAATTAGAAGAAGACTTGAATCATAATAAAGTATGTACCTTTAGCTAACAAACCAGTTGCGCCAGTGACGAAGTAGATTTTTCCTTGAAGAAATTCAACAATCTCATTTCCATGAGGTGCCATTGCTGCTTTCTTGTTTTACCCTCTAAATGGAAGAATTATATAATTATAGAGATATGGAGGTTGGTTGATATAAGCTTGCAAATCAGAACTGTATATAGTGCTAGCACCAATTGGTTTAGGACATCAAGTAAACTAGAAACTTGTGATTTTTATTAGGCGTTCGAATGAAAATTTGGAATTCCATTCCCACCCCTCTTCAATTTTCTTTAAGTTTATTAATTTTCTTTTTTTAAATAAATCATTTACATCAGCTCATCTGTTTCTGAATACTGACTTTATTACAAAAATTAAATACAACTGCTAGTTTAAATTATTTAGTATATTTTTTTTAATAGAAAGACAATACCTTTAAATTGTGACCCACATAAAATAATCTGTTTTTTTTTAGAATAGCCTTCAGCCTATGTCTTGTGATGTTGGTTTTGAGTTTTTTGGTGTTCTAATTTAAGTGTTGTTTTAAAATTTTAAAAATGCTTTTTTTTTTTTTTTTCTAATTGATCTTTACTACAAATTTTTTTCTTCTAACTGATCTTTACTTGTTATCATATTAGAGAATGGCAGAGTCACGATTTACATAATGTGTGAAAGACAAAAAAATTTCAAAAATTTTGGAATCGAAATAGACAAAAAATCATCAATTTTAAAGATAAAAAGTTGAAATTTTTAACAAACTTTGAATTTAATTATTACCTCCGTAATTTTTATTTCTTTACATTCATTATTTTACCAATACCAATAAAATCAGCTTTTTCACCAGTACCAAGGCAAGAATAATAATAAATAATTATCAACCCTTAAAAAACTTATTTTTTCACTAATATCAATAAAGAAATAATAATAATAAATAATTATAAAACTTACTATAAATGGAAATATAAAGAATTGAAAACTATACCAAAAAAACGGAAATGTAAAGAAATGAAAAATACGGAGTTAGTATTTTTTTAAGAAAAAATGGAGCTTGGAGTGGCTAAGAGTAGGGATGTGCAAAAAAAAAATCCAGACGGTGCAGTCATTTCGTGTTTTTTGCTTCCTTAGGAATATAATTTTTGGGTGCCTAATGCTACTAGTAAGGTTGAATATTTAACCCGATCTGACGGAGACTCGTTGAAACCCGACCCGTAGGGTACATTTTACCTGATCCATTGGGGAACAGGGCGGAGATGGGTTTTAATTATGAAACCAGCTACGGGTTTTTTTTTTTTTAGGGAGGAGGCGAGTTTTAGTATACCCACTCCGAACCAACCCTGCTCCAAAATAATATTATAATATTTCTAATAATTTAAGAATTCTAAATAATAATGAGTATATTGGCTTATAAACATTGCTATAAAAATATGCCTTTTATTGAAATTCATGTATATTGATATATAAATTTGAGTTATTTTATATTATATTTGTAAAAGTTGCATTATATTTTAATTAATTAAATAAGGTTCACTATAGAAGTAGTCATTATTATTTTTATCAATTGAATTATTCAATTTATTTGATAAATTATGTAATTTATTGATATTATTTCACAATTTAAATACATCAAAAATATTTAAATTCTTTTTTTTTTAATTTATTTTTTTAAAATAAAAAAAACTATGGATAAACCTGATAAATGCTAAACTCAATCACTAATCTAAAAAACCCAACCCGCACTAAGACGAGGTGCAACGACATATTAGTGAACAAAGTGGAGATTGGTTTTAGAAAACCCGCCCCGAACCCGCTCTATGCTTAACCCTAGCTACAAGCCCCAACTATTTAGTACTGTCTCCAGTAGTCCCTGGTTCCACCTATGAGCTTAATGCCCACAAGATGGATGTGTAACGAAGAAGAAAGAAAAAATTTTACAATCTTAATTAATTATAATTAACCAACTTGCTTAGTTTCAACAGGCACGTCTTTTAGCATGTAAAGGTGGTCGATTGTATTGGGCTTCAAAAATTAAGCGCCCAACAATTAAGAATTCCTTTATTAAAAAAAGTGAAATCACGCGTCATTCTCATTAACCCACACTTAACCAAAAAAAATTTTGAAATTATAACTCTACTTCTCAATATATGAAATTTTCCTTTTCATCAAACAAAAAATCTCAATTTGATCAAAAAAACTTATTATTCTTATTATTATTATTTTCATTCTTTTCGTATATTTCTATTTTCCAGGGACCTTATTTTTAATCTCGTTACAAGCTCCGAAATTCAACGAGACAGCCCTGACTTTCAATTATTGGACATTATAGTAACCAGCAATGATATCCGGTGTGATTCATGCTTGTCATGAACGCACTTTGTGTTTTCTTTTTAGAAAACAAATCTCAGTTGTCTGTATTTAATTTTAAAATCAATTTTAAACAGTCATAGTTTGTATATTTGACTCTATTATGAATATTACATAAAAAATTTAGACCGTTGAAATATGTGATATTTATAATATAGCATTGAATTTGTAAACTGTAACTTGTTGAAATTGATATCGAAACTAAATATAGATAATAAATAATTTAATTTGGAAAACAAATTCTGAGAGAAAAAAAAATAAAAAATAAAAACGGCAGAATAACGCCAAAGACAATTACCGTTATAGTAACCTATATTGAGGTGTTAACTTTCCAAAATTGGAAACTTTCCAAAATTGAATTAATGATGGAGATGTGTTATGCCATAAGCCACAAACTGAAATTAAAGGCCAATTGATATTTCTTCGTTTGTTCAATACAAGCGTACTAGTATAAATTCTCGGGAAAAAAAAAA
>CATIWJ010402073.1:0-10580 GCA_949640765.1 Croton laevigatus
TTAAGAGCAAGAAAGGAAGAAAGAAGAGCTAGAAGCAATTGCAATATATTTAAGAAGGGAGAAGAACAAATGAAAATGAAAAAGTAAAACATTTTATCCACATGAATGCATCAAACATGATAATTGATAAGCATTGCATCCTAAGTAGAAGTATGTTTTTAAGCTTTTACGAAGAATTACGTATTCTCACAGTAATGTAGTAAACACAACAATGAGGGGAAAAAAAATGCACAGTGGTAAACATACTATTAATATTTTCATTTTCACAAATCAAATAACTTGTTCTGCATTAGCAAACTCCTAACGATCACAGATTTTAAAAAGAAAGGCATTTCAAACTCCAGCTCATGCAATCTTAATGAAGAACAAAATGCATTATTTTTTACGTAGCTATTAACGAAAACTTAAAAACCAAAATCCGCATCATATTTCACAAACAATACCCAAAATGAAAGATGGAATATCCTTTACCTCAAGCCTGACTCAGCAAAATTTTGAAGTGGTGATGGAACATTACTCCCAGAGACATGAATGTGGTACTTTTTCCTCAAAAGTGCATCTTTCTGAACACATGAAATGGAAAATCATAAACATTCTGATGAACAAAGATTAAAAGCAGAATTCATAAAGGAAAATGTGAAACCTCAATTTGCTTATTTAATTCCTTCTTCTTGGCAGATGGTACATCTTTTTCATCTTCATTGTTCTGTCCAATTGATAAAGGTAAAGACTTTGAAGTCCTAAAAAACTTGAAATCCCTCCACCCCTTCTGTTTCCAATGCAAGCAAATTGCATTATTATGCAACAATAACTAAAAATTGAAGATAAATGCAACAAATTGCACAGTTGCTAGAATTTAGACAGTTTTGAAATCACAAATCCAAAATTTAAAAAGTTACCTGAAGAAGAAACACTCTTCCGCTTCCTCTTCTTAGCAGAAACAGTAAAATCTACTGGTTCAGGGGTTACACTTTCAAAATCATCCAAAGGAACATCTTCATTACTCTGTTTCTTCTCCTAATAAAAATTTTGAACACAAGTGAGAAAATCCTAGAACCCAAAATAGATACCAACAGAGGAGAAAGAAAGTACGAATGTTACCTTGAATCGATAAAAAACGTTTGCAAACTTCTTTTTATTAAAACTGATGCCAGCAAACAAAAAGGAAGTGTCTTTCCCCATCCCTGAACAAAAACAAATCTTTCAAGTTCAAGCACATCCACAAATCTAAACGCCAACGACCAGCGGAGAGTAAACTTAGCACTAGCAAGAATTATAACTGTGAAAAATTTGAGCAAGGGAGGCGGCGGCGAGACAAAGAGTGATGGCGACGCTGGTGAAAAGATACAGAACTGCTCGTTAAAAGTAGAGAGAATAGCGCTTTTGGTACAAACTTATTTTAATGTTTTTTGCCAATCAAACTTATTTTAATTTATTATTATTATTAATATTATTAATGCATTACAACAATATTTAAAAAAAAGATGTAGTTTCTGTAGGGAAAATTTCTTTCAGGTCCCTAAGGTTTGATCTAATCTGCTCAGGTTCTCCAATTTTAGAAAATTAATTTATAGGTCCCTAAATTGCATTCTGTCATAATCTCCTACTCTTCCGTCTACCTTTTCTCATTTTTGCTATTATGTATATAGGAATAGACAAAAATACCCTAAGCTCAGCACACTCTATTCAAAAGAGAAATACTTTAAAGAGTCCCTCTATGTTTGAAACTCGAGGAAGGAAAGAACGATTTGAACAAAAAAACACAATTGAAACAAAAACCCTATTTCGACGAATAGAAGCTAATTTCTAGAGCGACTTCCAAAATTTCTAGTAATTGAACATTCCCCATCAAGAATCCTTTTAGCTTTTGGTTTGCTTTTGGTAGTTACTTATAAACGAAATAGGTTTAGTATGTTATCATTTTGCTTAAGGTTTTGGAATGTAGCTGCCATTATTTGGCAGTTTGTGCACATTCTGATGCAGGTTTGGGAGTTTGGGAGCATATCTCTCCTCCTAGTATTATGAATGACTTATTAATATAAGACCTTTTCCTCGAAAAAAAGGAAAAAGCTCTTGGACCGAGAAAAATTGGAAAAGGGAGAGTATAGCTTCAAGCCATATCAAGAACCCATAAAGAAGACTGAATATATTATTTCACTCTAACTTTGTATAAAGTTGTAATTTCATTTTAAAATTAATTATGTTACAAAATCACTCTAGACTTTGTTAGAAAGTTTCAATACACCCTAAGTAAAAAATTTTGTCCAAAATTAAATAAATTTTCATATAGACTTTAAATAATAATCGAATAAATAGATTATGGACTTTAAATTGCTATTATTGAAAGTCTATATGAAAATTTATTTAATTTTGGACAAAATTTTTTTAGTTAAGGTGTTATTAAAACTTTCTAACAAAATTAAGAATGATTTTGTAGCATAGTTCATTTTAGAGGGAAAATGCCACTTTATGCTAAGTTCATGGTGAAATAATATATTTGGCCCATAAAGAAAAGAGCTTACAATTCATCCAACAAAAAATGAAAAAATTCTCTATTTTTAATTTTTTTTTATTAAACTAAAATTAAAATGGGTTATTTTTGCCTTTTAAATTATTTTGTAGTATGAATAGTTGACTTTTAATTTGGGAAAAAATGAATTGTTGACTTTTAAGATTTACTAACAGTATATTCTGGGTATATTCTTTGAAAATAAACAGAAAGAACTGAGAGTGTGACGGTACAAAACTTATTTTTTAAAAGGAATGACGACGCAAAATAAGGAGCTTATAAATCAATTTTTCAAAATTAGAGGACCTAAAAATAGATTAAATTAAATGTTAAAGACCTAAAAGAAAATTTTCTTTTCAGAAGCAGGTATTTATGGTTAAGTCATGATTTTTTTCTTTTTTTTGAATGATTATGGTTAAGTCATGATTATAAAATTACTAACTTATTTTTTCTCAAAATAAATGATTTTATTTATAATTTAAACATCATTTGCTGTCTAAATTTTATGAGCTTGACTAATTTTTTTAAAAAATAAAAAAAGCCTCTAAAATAATTAGTAAAATATAATTCCTATATCCGAATAGAATTTAAATTTTTATTGTTTATATAAAAATAATAATATAACAATTGTTTTTAACAAATTTATATATTCTCTTTTTTTTTTTGACTGAAAAATTGTGGATATTTCATTAATGCATATCTTGCATAAGCAAGCTTACAATAGCACTTGGAGGACTATTATCAAACACCATAGGAACTGTAGAATTCAGACCCAAATTTGCCAAAAAATCTGCGACCTTATTTGCACTACGGCGGACAAAAGAAAGAGAATAATTGACAAAAGATGAAACTAAAACCTTACAATCATCAATGACTAATCCCAAGGCTGAATAATCATCCTTATGATCCCTCTTAAGAGCTTGAATAACCTTGAGAGAATCCCCATCCAATGAGACAGAATAAGTGAAAGACTTCAACCAACTTAGAGCTTCACGGCACGACATCACCTTCGCCACTATAGGCTCCAACCTCCCTTGATAAGACGCTATCCGAGCTGTGATAAATTGGCCAGCTTCATCTCTGACCACGCACCCAAATCCTACCACGTTCCGATGAGGATCTATTGTGGCATCAAAATTACATTTCCATCCAATATCTGGTGGTTCCCAACTTGAATGTAGTGTGGTTTGAGCAGTTTCAATATGGGCCTGAGCATCCCTCCATTCTTGCACCATACGAGCCCCATGAGCTGCAATAGTAACAGGTTGAATATATTTCTCATTCCAACAAGCTGGTTTCGAGCATACCACAAATACCACGCCAGCCCTGCAATAATTCCCGCCCCATCAATGCCCAAGAACGTAGTAACATCACTCCACCAACCTGCCATATCAGTTGCAGTACTAGAGAAACCCGGACCCAAAGGAGACATCCTCCAAACTTGACTCGCAACTTCACAGCCAACCAAACTGTGAAAAGATGTCTCTTGCTGCGAATTGCACTAAGGACATAAATCTGAAACATCAACTCTTTTAAGGCGTAAATTGAATAATGACGGCAGCACATCAAGGCAAGCTTTCCACATAAAGAACTTAAATTTCTGTGGTAGCTCCAATTCCCATATGACATTCCACCGATATTGTTGATGTTGCAACGGTGGAGGAGGTCTCTGCGACATAAGTAGATAATAAGCGGACTTCATTGAATATCGCCCCTTATTCTCCAGCTTCCAAATACATTTATCCTCCACATTTCTATCTGACAAAGGCATCGCAGCAATTAAAGCTCTATCTTCATCATTAAAAAGATCACAAAGAACTTCATTATCCCACCGTAAACCAGCAGTCCCCACTTGAAGTAAGGCAACCACTACAGCATCTTCAAGCTCCGGATTCATTGGCGCTGTGGAAGGTAAACCGGACGGTGATAACAGCCAAGGATCCCTCCATATTTTAATTCTCTGCCCATCACCCACCCTGTGAAAACAGCCCCATTGAAGCAGAGATTTCGTTGCCAAGAGACTAGTCCAAATGAAGCTTGGGGAAAAGCCCCTACCTGCATTAAAAAAATCAGAATTGGGGTAATTCCGAGCTCTATATAATCGAGCTACCAAGCAAGCAGGTTGGGTAACTAAACGCCATGACTGTTTTAGCAAGCAATGCAATATTAAACTTATGAAAACTCTGAAAATTTAAACCACCCCACTCTTTCCTTTGACACAAACTATCCCACGCCTTCCACTTAATCCCATTTCCCCACCAAAATCTATTCAAAAACCGTTCCATCTGCTGGCAAATAGTCTTAGGAACTAAAAATACACTCATCACATAAGATGGCAAAGCTTGAGCTACCGACTTGATAACAATTGCCTTACCAGCCTGTGAGAGTTTCCGGATTTTCCACCCTTGGATCTTCTTCCTTAGACGCTCTACCAGAAAGTTAAAGACCTCCACCTTTGTTCGACCCATATATGACGGTAATCCCAAGTAATTACTCACAAACCCAATTTCCTTCACACCCAACAAATCACTAATATTGGTACTTGTAGCCGCATCAACATTGGGACTGTATACAATTGTAGACTTATCAAAATTAATACACTGACCCGAGGCTGCTCCATACTCTGAAAGTATATCCTTCAAAACCTGACTCTCTGCCAAACTTGTCCGAAAGAAAAAATAACTATCATCTACAAAGAACAAGTGAGAGATTGTGGGCGCATTCTGACAAATTTGGCACCCATGAATAAGCCCCCCCTGTTTCATTCTGTTTAAGCAATGCAGATAAACCTTCTATACACAAAATAAAGAGATAAGGGGATAAGGGATCACCCTGTCGCAAACCTCGTTGTGGAGTAAACCTTGGAAAAGAATTCCCCGAATAATGGATTTGGTATTGAATTGTCCCCATGCATTGCATGATTAGGTGCACAAACTCAGGAGGAAACCCTATCTTATCCAAAATCGCCCTCAAATAAGGCCATTCAATCCTGTTATAAGCCTTTGACATATCAATTTTTAGCGCCGCCCATCTATCTCCTCCATTTTTCTTATTCTTCATGAATTGCCCGACCTCGAATGCAATCATAATATTATCCATAATGGATCTATTAGGAACAAAAGCACTCTGAGTCTTCAAAATCATCGAATTCAATACAACTTTCAATCTATTAGCAACAACCTTGGTTATAATCTTAAAAATCACGTTACACAAAGCTATGGGCCTCAAATCACCTACATATTCAGGGACTGTTTTTTTCAGAATAAGCACAATATTTGTCAAATTAAAATCCTACGGGAACTCTCCTGAATTCAAACAAGTCAAACAAAAACCTGACACAGCCACCCCAATATCCTCCCAATACCGCTGATAAAAACCAGGATTAAACCCATCTGGCCCTGGGGCTTTATCCAGATGCATAGAAAAAATAGCTTTTTTTACCTCTTCACTCGTATATGGTCACCGTAAGAAAGTTGCCTGCTCCACGGAAATGGCGGACTGTATGGACTCCACAACCCTTTCCAATTCGCAATCCCTGGATTCAAATAAGTTCATATAAAAATTTTGTATCAAATCAATAAGCCTAGAACCCCACCCCTTCCATTCACCATCTTCTCCTTTCAAACGGAGAAAATTATTCTTTCTCTGACGGTAGGAAGCCGATTGGTGGAAAAAATGTGAATTGGAATCTCCCTCTCTCAACCACAACTGCTTAGACCTTTGTCTCTAATAAGTCTCTTGCTCTCGCCGTATAGCATTTAACTCTTGATTAGCAGCCCTAAACCCTTAAACCGAATTAGAATCTCGACGCCCTCTAAAAGCAGAAATTCGACGTCTTGCATCTTTAAATCTCACCCTAAACTGATTGTGATGATGTGTGCCCCAAGTTTCTAACTCTGTCGCACAGATGGACAGCTTCTGAACTAAATCAAGATTACCATCGCTATTCCACACATTCTTAACAATCTCGTGGCATTCGACCTCTCTATTCCATGCATTCTCATACCGAAATCTTTTGGGATAAACCTGTGATACGACAGAGAGCCGAAGAATAAGAGCACTATGATCCGATTGAGTTGAATGTACATTCAAAACAGAAGCATTGGGAAATAACGAAAACCAGTCACGATTTGCAAGAACCCTGTCAAGTTTCTCTTCCATCCACACAACACCATTTAAATATCTTGTCCAGGTATATTGATATCCCTCCATAGGAACTTCTAATAAATTACAATAAGTAACCGCTTCATTAAATCCCTTCAACAAACGTCGAGGATGTCTTCTATCTCCCACCTTATCCGACTGATAAAGCAAGTCACTAAAGTCCCCCATAATGCACCAAGGACCCCTAGCAATTCTGTAAATATCTCTTATACACTACCAGGGTTGTAGTCGCCTATTCCGCTCCGGGAAACCATAAAAACCAGTAAACCTCCACGCACCCAAAACCTGATCCTGAACACAAACATCAATGAAATTATTGCTATATTTAGTCAGAGAAATCTAAACATCCATATCCCAAAGAATAGCTATACCACCTGCTCCTCTAATACTATCAACCGAAAAAGCATTCCGAAAAGCCAATCTTTGTTTCACCCCTTCAATTCCAGCTCGATTAATCATAGTTTCCATCAAGAAAACCACTTGTGGCCTGTAAAGTTGCACTAACTCCTGTAACTCACGAACCTTGTCAGGGTTGGCCAAACCCCGATAGTTCCAGCTTAGGCAAATCATGGCTTCCGGCGGGCCTCATCAAGGCCGGCCGATAATAAAGTGGTTGAAGTAGTGACTGATTCCATTACCACGTCAACTCCATCTCTCCCCTCATTTGACACCCGCTTCCTTTTCGGATCCCCAATCTCAACAGTCGTATTCTCCCTTTGCAATGTCCGGGTTAACTCCTCCTAAGTATTTAACAAATTAACAAAACCCTCATTAACTCTTCCCGGACCTACCGCATAAGCTAGCATGACTGAGGTCCCCACCCACTGGGAAACATTCTGTCCAACTCTTCTGGGTGTTGCTCGTAATGCCGAGCTATATAATTTCACAATATTCGGATCATTAAGAGCTCTATAAGCAACACAATGGTTATCAGTATGTCCCAAACAACCACAATAAAAACAGAAATGTGGAAGCTTCTCATATTGGAAATTAACCCAAACCCATCCATCCCCCGTCGTGCCCAATCTCACTTTCCTTCGTAACGGTTGCCGCACATCAAACCGAACCCTGACACGTAAATAACCCCTATAAGCTCCTAGAAAATCTTGTTCATCAACCATTACGACCTCCCCCACCACCGTACTTAACGACCGGGCTATTCTTTCCGTACGAAAACCAATCGGTATATCATGCAACTGAATCCAGAATTCAGCATGATTCAGTTCCACTGTCAACAATTCATCCATACAACTAACACGTTTAAAACCAGTAACTTATTCTCAAATGTCCATGGAGCACCCCTCAAAACTTGATCAATATCAAATGCATGATTAAATTGGAAAAGGAATCTACAGTCCTCCAAATCTATAATATTCACCCCGTCCGCTGGTTTCCACAATTTCGATAGAGTCACCTTCATACCAGTCGTGTTAATCTCCCGATCAGATAGGAACCGACCAACAAAACTCCAACGCAGATCATACTCCAGACGATTCTCACCTCCAACTCGAATAACAGGTGTATTCTCTTCATCCTCAATCGTTAGTTGTCTGTAAGCCCGCAACACTTCATCCTCATTTGCCATAGCAAGACAAGGAAAATATACCAATCACAAAAAGGCAATAAACTGGATTCGGTAATTTGTTGAGCCGCCGTTCACCAACCATCAACAGAAAAAAAACAAAAAACCCTAAAGTGGGTAGAAAGAAAACCCCAGACGAAAAACGCAGGGTACGGACGCGTAATTTATACATTCTCTTTAAAAAATATTTTTTTGCTATATTAATTATAGATATTCTTTCAAACAAAAAATTACAGAAAATTTAATTTCTTTTAATGCGTTATATCTTATATTGCTATTTGATGTTATTTTAATTTCAATGTCTAATTGTCTATTTGAATAAAAGTTAAAAAAAATTAAATTATGAAAAATATTTTATATTAAAAAAATAAAATTATGTATTTTAAAAGAAAAATTATAAGATTGACCACACTTTTTTCAGAATTTATTATTTGGTCTTCCTTATAATTTTAGAAATAGATTCTTTTATACATACTTATATTTTAATTTAGTTAGATTAATTTATTTTTCTATTAAATAATATCCTATTTTTTCCATTAATTCTTGCAAGGCACTGCTCTTTGTCTATACAAACGCTTGCTGTAAGAGATTATACATGGAATGAAGCATTATCCTCCAATGAAGGTCTCATCAATAGCACATTTATACTTCTGGTGCAATTTTTGGAGCAAATATGGAAGCAAGATTCCCTACTTAAACCGCTTCATAAATATCTCAATTGAGTCCTTTCATGTAACAATTTGATCAAGCATCGCCATCTTCATCATGCTCCGAAAATCATGCTACTCTTAGAGTGGAAATTTGAGAAACTTGATAACAGCAAAAACAACGGTGCAATTCAAGGAAATGGAAGTATGGGTTCCCACCAGATGGTAGAAATTGTAGCAAATGATGCAAAGGAGAAGGATGAGAGATGAAATGTCTCATAATATGCAAAGCAAAGAAAGGTTCTTTTTATAAATCTCGAGAGATTAAATGCTGCCATTTCTATAATCAGAAAGAAACAAATATCAATATCTATTCTTCAATTTGTGAAAATAAGAACAATTTTAAATTTGGAAGAAGAAATACATCAGCATTTACATCAGTTTTTTTTTTTTAAGAAACAAAGCTGAATGATTCTACTAGTTGGGAACAGTAATAGCGTCAACACTAGGCTGAGCATTTGAATCCACAACCAATCGAATCACCTTAGCCATTCATTATAGATCATCGAATTACATTATTACAGACCGATCGTGGAAACCGTGGCAGTAATCATAGAACAAAATCAAAGCAAAACCCTACAGTTGGAAAAACTAACTCTCAGAAACCTTGTCAAACGATGTATCATGATCCTCTAAACCACCCAACAAATCCTCTGATTCTTTCCATGGAAACCCATCATCATATGAATCGAATTTCAAACAAGCTATTTCTTCTTCCCATGGAAGTCTATTAAACTTATCATTAATCAAAGCTGAATCGAAGAATTCCTCGTCATTCATCAAAGATAAAGGAGCATTGTGATTCTGAAAAAAATCAGAGTCTTCATCCAATTTTATCAGCTGCTTCTTTGATGAATCTAATTCCACCGAACAGGGTGATTCTTCTTCTATTGAAATTATATTATGCTCATCAGAATTAAATACCAAATAAGGCAATTCTTCTTCCCATGGAATTGTTCTATCATCCCCGTAATTTATTGAAGATAAAGGAGCATTGTGATTCTCAGAAAAATCACAGTTGTTATCCAGTTTCATTACCTTCAATGAATCGAATTCCGACGACGAACAGGGTAATTCTTCTTCTTCCAATGGAATTGCTCTATCATCCCCGCCATTCATCAAAGCTAAAGGAGCATTGTGATTTTTAGAAACATCACAATCGGTGTCCAGTTTTACCATCTTGTTCTTCTTCGACGAATCTAATTCGAAGGAACTAGTGCTGCTTCTTCTTCTCTTTCCAGAGGCGGTGATAGAATCGGAATTATTTTCGTCGTTTTTCCTCAATCGACACAACACCAAATCGGCGGCTGGACTGTCAGGAAGGCTGTACTCGATCATTATCCACTTTTTGTGTTGGTCAGAGTGAAATTTCTCATAACTGAACCTTCTCTTCAACCCTCTTACAGTAACGCCGTTGCCAACTTGGAAGATGAAGGGGTCTCCCTTACCCTTACCCTCTCCGTGCCATGTTCCCCCGCATCCTACTGTTCTAATCGCGTTTTTACATTTAGGGTTTTTTCTCTTGAGCCGCGTGAAAAAGAAGAGATCTTCGCGGCAGAAGAACTGGAGTTTGAGGAACTTTTCCCAAATCCTCCAGGGCTCATCTTTACCGTATAAA
>CATIWJ010402172.1:0-12139 GCA_949640765.1 Croton laevigatus
TATTATGCCTTCATAAATCGTATTCAGACTCTTTTCGCTATCAATTGTTTTTTGTGATGATCAATTATACTCCATGTTGGCTGTTTGATTATATCTTATATTTTGAATTGCTTCTAAAGCATAAAGACTAGGCGAGAACAATTGTAGTTTATATTAAATATTTTTTTTTTAAATTTTGAATTATTATATGTTATAAACTTTAGATTTTACACAATATCTTTATATCGCTATTTTTTTTCATCAATTTGTTGTTAGTTTTAGTTGTTTGATTTTTTATATATTTTATATCACTTATAATTGTGTCTACCCAATTTGAAAATCATATCCAATAGAAATGCCTACTTGATTGTGAAGCTAAAGTATCAATAGATGTTATCTAGCAGATGCTAGATAATATCGACATTATAATATTGTTACGCAATTGTATACACATTAAATTGTAGATCTGAAAAAGAAAAAAATAGAGAATGAAAAATGCTGCATTTGAAATATTTTTTTTGAATATGAATTTTTATAAATAAACATTCGGCGACATAATAGTTTACATTTTCTATTTTACTAGACTCATCAGCTGTAATACATATCTACATTAGAAATGCTCTTATTGTGTAGTAATTTTTTATGTGCGTTGAATGTAAGCACTTGTGCTAAGTACAGTAATCTTTTGAAAATATTTATTTTCATTATATTAATAATTAATTATGTAAACATAATCAATCTTTTAGAAAAAAAAATTAAACATAAAATAAATATTAACTGAAATTTTTATAATTTTGGACTAAAATTTTTTTAAATGTTATTTTAATATTATAACTCTACATTGTATCTATAAAATTATGTTTAACTTATGTTTAAATTGGTGAGTAGAAAAACATATTAAAGAAGACTTTAAATATAAATAATCTATAAGTCTCAAAAATTATTAATTTGATAATATTAAAACCAAAATAAAAATTACTATTATCAATTAAATATTTTTTATATAAATATGAATTAATAAATACTTCTTAATATAAATTGATTTGAATTTGAATAGAAAATTATTAATATGAATTCCAATATTGTTTTTGAATAAAACACATTTTTAATTTAAGTAAAAATTATGGATATAAATTAAAATAATATCTTATCATAAAACATAATATGTGATTAATTATATTTTATGTTTAAAATAAAATTATTATTATTATCAAGAAAATATTTATTCTATAAAATATAAATATTATATGAATATAAATTTAAATAATATTTCATAATAAAATATAATTTGAATTCATTAATTTTTAATATTTTATTATAATTCAATAAATATCAAAATTCAAGTATGGGTAACATGAAAAAATAATTGATAAATAATTTTTTATTTTGTATTTAATTGAAAATATTTTAAGGGAAATTTACAATTTCCTCCCTAAGTTTATGCACCTCCAACATTTTCTTCCCTGTCTTTTTTTTTTCGGACACAAACCTCCCTCCGTTTTAATTATGTTAGCATTTTCCTTCTTCTGTCTATTATTTCCGTTAAAATAAACATTCAAGGACCAAAGTATAATTTTTACCAGCTATTTTGAAAAAACTCATAAAATGAGGGACTGTTTTAGAATTTTTCCATCTCCTTCCTCCCCTAGCCATAGCAACTGATCAGTCCAGCTTTCGTTTTCTTTGATCTCGTCCGGCCAGGCCAAGGATTGATCATGGTGATGTCGTTGATGGGGAAGCCAGCGAAGGTATCGGCGGTACTTGATCTCTGCTGCGGCACGGCGGCGTTGAAGCTTCTAGAGCTTCGACAAATCGCCCTTGTTCTTCGTGTTTTCCGACGATCTAAGCTTCGTCGATCCGAAAGGAAGAGATTGATGATGGCTGCTAGTGGGTCTTGATGGTTAAGGCAAAGAAAGAGATTGATGGTGCTGGTTGTCAACCAAAGGAACCCCGATTGGTGAGTTTTGTTGAAATCAGAAGTAGAAAATGATGGTGGGTCTTGGCGAAGGAATCCGATCGTTCAAGACCGTGTAGGCGTCGGACGAAGAGGGGACTGATGGTGGTTGAAGGTGGCGGCTCCGATCAGTCGTGACAGCTTGAACGGCGGCGACGGTGGACAAAGGAACAAGGACGCGCCTTTGTGGTGAAGGGGAGGAAGAAGATGGTAAAATATTAATACAGTCCCTCATTTTATGAGTTTTTTAAAATGGCTGGTAAAAATTACACTTTGGTCCTTGAATGTTTATTTTAACGGAAATAATAGACAGAAGAAGGAAAATGCTAACATAATTAAAACGGAAGGAAGTTTGTGTCCGAAAAAAAAAACCCGGGGAGGAAAATGTTGGAGGTGCATAAACTTAGGGAAAAAATTGTAAATTTCCTATATTTTAAATTGTAAGTTAAAATTTTGCAATTCAATCATTACTAAAAGAGACAAAAAAAAAAGGGAAGGACTAGTTACTTTCATGTCTAGTTTTTATAAAGATTTTTGCTTTTTTTTAGAAAACGTTAGCATGTGAAATCATACACTGGATATTGATTTAATATTAATTAAGATTTAATATAATATATAAATTAGACCATCACTGCATAATTAATTTGAGTTAATCATTTTAGGCTAATAAATTTGAACCTATTTGAAAACAGTTGAAATGAATCATTTTAAAAACTTATGCTGTTAAAAGATTGGGTCATGACAGATTTAATTAGTTATCCACAACAATGATAGGTGCTGAGGATATCTTCAAATTATTTGTTTGCATAAATAGTAAACAGAATTATATGGCTTTTCAAAATTCTAAACATTATTTAATTTTATAGAAATAATAATGAAAATAAATTTTTTTTTTCTTAATTATAGATAATTTTCATTTTAAAATGACTATATAAGTTTTTAGAACTAGAATGACTATAAAGTTGAAACCGTTGGATCATCAAATATTTCGAAACATAGCTAAATCTGGAATTTCATACTATTTTGATATTTGATACTAATAACGGTAATTAATTCATAATCAACTAAATTAATGAATCTACCCGTGAAGGTTGGGTTTGAATGAAAACCTGCGTACACGTATAATTGAAAAAATACACACGTAACACGTTTGATTGGAAATATCTAGACTTAATAATATTCTATTCTTTTTTTTATTTGCACGGAAGATTTTCTGTTTCATTATTGGTTTTTTTTTTCTTTTTTAAGATTCTGTTACATTATTTAGTTTAGCCTGTGGACTGAAAAACGCGAATAAAGCAGGACTCGTGGCCTTTCATGGTGGTAGAGCTTATTGTGTGGTCATTTATGCTGTTAGAGCTTATATTGTTTGACCTTTTATTGTCGCAAGAGATATATGACCCTTTGGTCCAAATTATTGACACAGCAATTCAAAAAACAAAACAGCCGATTATTCAAATTCAGAAAATTGTGAAAAAAAAATCAGCATTATTTTATTATTACCTCAGTTGAAACAGGAGATAAAAACAATGTAACTTCCAAGAATTAATTACACTTCGGAGGAGAAAAATTTAATGTAAAAGAATAAGGAGGCTAGTCTCACTGTCTATCAATCCTTCAGGTTGAATTTGCCAGACTCGTTATAATGTTTTTTGAGCTGTTCAATCTTTTTGACTCTGAAGCCCCTGATCCTTATCTCTTCAGGAACTGAAGTATCTTTGTAATCGACGTTTTCGATGATCCAACCCTTATTCTGCACTGAACCTCCTGCTTTTACCTGTTAGAAAGGTTTGTCGTCAACAATGTACAAGTTCAACTCATCAATTTAATGCCCAAAGGAAGAAAAATTTTCAAGTCTATTGATAATGGAAAAACATAGAATATGTACATTTTTTAAATTTAAAAGATTCACATTTCACTGTCAACATGCATTTATTATTTCAAAACACATACCTCAGCACATACCTCAGCTCCATCAATGGATTCGATCACAAGTGCTCCGTCCAGGGACAGATCTTCAATCACAACATTCCGGCCCTTGATGGCCATTGTAGACCTTTGAGAAATCGAGCAACTACCAGTTATTTTTCTTTTGACATCTGAAAACATCAATCCCCATTCTGGTTTCCACGTAATACGAGGCCATACTTCCACTTCTTGCCCATTAAACACTTGTTGAACTGGATCCTCTACTTGTACCCCAACCTAAATCAGACAAGTTGAGAAAGAAAATAAATTCAGAAACAGATAGAGCGAAGTTCAATGCTTCATTGTTAAGCCAAAAGTAGCAAGATTACCTTTCTGAGAATGAGGCTGTTGGCACGATAGATGGCCATTTCCCCTGAAGTTGCACTGTGATATGGATTTCCTTTTGGTACCTAAATTCAATCAAATAAGAGAAAAATAAATCGAGGTAGAAGTAAATTCCACACTTCAGACTTTTTGCCTCAAAAAAAAAAACACTTCAGATTTTAGTTTCTTCTAACTGCCAAGAGGTCATGCAGAAAGCCTAGTCCACCAATTACTTCTTTGTAGGAGACTGTCAAGGACATTAAGAATAGATACAATACTATCTAATTTCAATTATTCACCTCACTTTCATATAGTTAATTTTTTAGGATTGAAGATACATTCAACAATTTTCTGTAGCACAAATAACCATGTCAGGAATGAGAATCTAAATGAAACTGTAGGTTAAAATTATCAAAAAAAATCAAGTCCAGTAATTCCTCTATAAATCAGAAGGGACGAATTTGAGAAACCCAGAAAAGGTTATAAAAGCAAGTGAAAAATCAGCTTGAGGAAGAACATCAGCAGAATACATATTTCCATAGGAGGTATCTCAATCAGGGGAGAGAATGGGGGAAACAAATATCACCCAGAATATTTGCACTGTAGTGTCGGATCAAGGTAACCAACATTAAACACATTGTAAAGATAAAAAACTTCTCATGGTTTGTACCTATAGGCTTTGGCGTAAGTGAGATAAGAATTAGATAGTGTGGATTGGTGTACGTATTATGAACCTAGTGAAAAATGAAATGCCCAGAATTGAAGATGATCTTCACCACTATTTTCTAGGTATTTTGAGAGGAAAATGAAAATTATCCATTTCCAGAACCCATCAAGAAAGGTATTTAAATTCTCAATTGTTGAACAAAGAAAAATAATTTAATAACACGATCATATACGTTCACTATTCTCGGAGAAAAGGAAAACTTAGTATACGTTTCTAGCAAAGCAATTTTCCATCTCCTAATAAACTTTGAACCCCAACCACATTCAGGCCTCCAATTTGTTTTTTAAGCAAAAAACTGCCATTAAACTTTTAGAATAACATTTGCATTGCAAACATTCCAAAATTGACTATGGGCAGAACCTATGTTCAGGAAAGGCATTACCTTAGCAGCATCCTCAGGATTGTTCTTCACAGGTGCATAAGCAAGCCATGTATCCATCACCTAATCCCACAAGTCAAAGCCATTTTAACGTTGTGCATAACAGCATAATGATGAGAGATACCATCACAATAGATAAGGAATTTGTTTTATACAAGAAAATAGAAAAAGAAATTCAAGTCAATCTAAAGAACTCAATGCAGAAGTGCGCAAGAAACTAAATTAATTTTTCTCCCTTGGATAAGACAATTACCGTAAAGCCAACCCTTGCAGACAGGGGCAATGTTTTTGGATAATCTTGCATCATGCATTCAAGTCGAGTTGAAGATTTAAATGAAGTTTTGCTGGCGTCTTTGTACCTGATGCAAGAATAAATCAACAGCTAATAAAGAATTCTGTGTGGACCTTTTGTACATTAATCAAATGTACAAAAGTTAAAATAAATGTTAAAGTCTGACAACATGCATAAATTATAATCAATTGATCAGATTATCATTGCAGCAGGAGAAAGAATTACTTTGGGTTGACGAATTCCTTAATAGCACCGCCTGTCTTCTTGAGCTCCTCAATATAGGGACCAAGTTCCAAAATCAACTGCAAAAGTTAAAAATTGGACAATTTGACAAATGTTGCCATATAACATAGCCTCCAAATACTTACACATCAACAAATTTGAGGTATTCTATATATTGTCCTTATGATCAAATTACTTCTCAAAAAAAAAAGAAAAAATCATTTCATTGCTACCAGCACCTCATTTGTGGCATTAATCAACAGTAAAACTAACACACACGTCCAAATCAATGTGGGAAGGGAAAAAGATGGGAGAACATCATTATGCATTGAAATTGAATTACACTGAGTACAAATTTCTTATTGTAAAAGTAGTTCCTTTCATCTTTTGAGGGGAAAAAAAAAGATTCAGACAAATTCATGCCAGATATTTACTTGATTGATATTTCCTGGGAAAGGAGAATAGCCTGTTTCACAGTTCACATCACCATCAGGATGCCCAGTCGCTCTAAGAAGAGGATCAAGTTGATTGTATTCAACATTAATCACCATTGACCGCCCTGAAAAGTCAAGTTTGACTTGGGATGAGAATACACAAAAGTATAGTATTTGTTACCATTGTGTGCATATATGTGCATGTCCTTAAGTTTCTAAGCTCTGAAACATTGGAAATATTATCAGAAATAATAAGAGTAAATCACCACATAAGGACAACTCTCTAGGTTCAGGAACTGAGAACATGCATCCGTGTGAAAATAATCATGATATAAATTCATCATTTTTATAGCCAGCTAAAAAATTTATATTATAGTTTATAATGTATTGCATATTCATTTGGAAAAGGAAATGAGTTGTCATACCATCAGCATGAGTAAGCCTGGTAATTCCTCCAATAGCCTCTTTAGCTTTCCGAGGAACAGCAAGAGAGTTAACATGGTATTCTTTGGTGGCACTGACGCCCAATGAAGCTGGAATTGCCTGCATAAAAAGGGATATAAATTATTCGTTACAGCTGAACACAATCTCTAATAAAATCCACACATGAAATGAAAACAAGTACCATTTATGCAAGCATACCTTGAAAAGCAGTCCATTTGTATCTTGGAAAAATAGAACCCATCTCAAACCAGCTTCTTGCCTGAAAAGGTTATACAAGAACCACAAAAATCAGGACACAGCAGATAGCTAAACCAAAGATCATGTAAAATGGAACCTACACAGCATGATGATCATTTTTATTGCTAGACATGTACATAGGAGTGAAGGAAACAAAATGGTGTACTCCATGCCATTAATCTAGATTTGATGCAGTCAATTAATTCTTTGTATGAGAGAGAAATTAGAAAGACAAAGAAGCCTTGTATTAATTTTGTGATTCTAGCAATAATCCAAATGATGAGTGCAAAATTAAACACATAAAAATAAACAAAACGAAAATCTTATAAAATAAACAAAAGCATGGCTTTCATTTTGTGTAGGTTATAAACAAGTTCCACAGATTAGAAAAGCGTTGAGGCATACCATTTAATAAGAAGGCCACTAGAATAAAGAAGTGAATGGACGTCTCCATGTCCGTGAGGTTTTGTCTACAACAACCACAAGGTTATGATTGCACATCACTTTGAAGTTATAGTGTATCACACAATTATACATTATACCTACCTGAATCCTGTATTTGCTCTGAGGATCCAGAGCAAGCCTGGCATCATTATCTTCTAAGCATGCAACTTTTTCCTGGAGCAAATAAAAAAATATCATTACTATACATATTTATAAGATTCCAATAGTTACATTAACAGCTAATGCGATACCTGCTTAAGAAGACTGATTTGTGACGATTTCATTCCAAAATAAGAATTTGATTCTAAGAGCTCTATTGTACGAGCATGTGTGTCATCTGATGTCATTATAACGAAAGGAATATCCTTTTGAGATTGACCTAAATTTGTAAAAGCAACAACGTCACCGGAAAATGCAAAATGGGCCTGCAGGTGGTCTATGATGAGCGATTCGAATTATAAATTAAAATAGGTATGCATCCACCTTTCTGAAGTCCAATATTACCAATTTCAGATGCAAATGACACAAAATTCCGCGCTAAGTAATGAGAAATAAGGTGTAAACTAACTCAAAAAATAAAATATGTACAAGCTTGGCAACCATCAAGTCTTTATATCGGGGCTAGTTCCCAAAACCTAGGCAAAGGTTTGTTACAATTTTTTTGTTCTTTCCTGCTCCAGAAACAAAAAGAAATACTAAATAGTTATCTAAGAAAATGTTCTGACAATATGCCTAAAAGTGCCAAATTGAAGAAGATTCAGTGCAAGATCAGATTGATACTTTCATTAAAAAAAGCCAAATAAAGCAGAGCTCCTTTCTCTTATGTTACATCAAAAATAAGATTTCTAGTTACAATATATCCTTTTTCATTTTCCCTTGCACAATACAAAAAACTTGCATTTGAGGGTTTTTTTTTTTTCACTTTGTTTGCTATGCATTCCTACTTGATAAGAAAAATGGTAATTTATAGAAATGGGATAATATATAAATATGTATACTATATTCTGTCAATAAGCTGTGATGTCAAAATAAGCTGTGGTGTCAAACCTTGTGTCAGTGTACAGCTTGCTGCTTGAAGAGCTAGAATGGATTCTATGTAATGCTGCAAGAAACAGGTTCCTGTAGTGGTTTCCATTGGAAGAGCCACCTGCATAAATGTACAAGAACTATTAACATTGTTGGTATAGAGCTAATGCGTAGAACTATGAAAAATTATCGATAGCGCTGAACCTAGTTAGACTGTTATTAATTTAATTGAGTTGAACCTATAATATGTATTATTGGTTTGGGACAAATAATCAAGCTATAGGGGAAAATGATTGTCAAAGCCTTTGTAGTTGAACTTATTGCTTTTGGCTCTTTAAAAATCATTGTGCTAATTAAACAATAATTGCTTCAAATATAATGAAGCACAACTAGTCAAATTGTAATTTGAAGTATAAGGAGAAACTGGAAGTGTGTATATGCTTTGAGCTTTGAGGCCAAGCCAATAAGGGATAAAGAAGAAAGAAAACAAAATGATGATAATTTGGTCATCTGAATAATGATAATTTTTGTCATCTATAAATAAGGAAAATGACTGACAACGAAGTTGTTCAACTGCGTACTAAACCTAGACAAACTCATGCAGAAAATATTTGGCATAGCTTCTCATGACTCTAGCGTGATAGGTAGCACAAGAAGCCAACATTAAAGATATCAAGGTTTACTGCATCACTGATATGTGATAGTATATTACATGATTGATAAGAAAAACCACCTTTATTCCATTGTATCCAAGACGTTCGCCAAGACCACCAGCAACAAGAACAAATGCAGCATTCTGAGCTTCTCTAACTCCGGCCTCCTCAAATTTGAGAAACTTTTCATCACCAAAATTCAAGTTTTCTCCTGTTGGAACCTGAAAAATTATTAACAGCAAATCAGCCAAAATCTAATATTTGTTCTATTTTCTTCAGATGACACTCCTAAAAAACACAAACAAACATGTGCAAAGCATAAACAGCTAATGCCAAAGGTATATGGAATTTTCTTTTAAAAACAAATCCTTTGATCACATTGATTGATTTCAGGGGAACTCTTGAATCAACAAAAATTGGTTTATATGGCCACCATCAAGCTTTGCAGTTTAGGTTTGAGCCTCTATAATTGCAGAAGAAGGATGAAATCAAAAAATCTTTAACACCAAGAAGAGGATAGTATTACAACTTGGGCAGAGATATTTAGTAATTAAAAATAATGGTAGTCTCAATTACATCTTTCCAGATTATAAGACATGACATGACAATCTACTTCATAATTTTAGGACATGTTAACAGTAATAAATCAGAACAAAATTCCATTATTTCAAGAGAAAAAAAAAATAGTATAATTGTAATTGCATAAAGGGTGAGCCTGATATGTGGACGTTCGCACATGTGAACGAGTTTTCATTTTTTTTTTAAATTTTTTTTCTGAATTTTTTTTTTTAGAACATAAAATTATAGATTGTCTGTATTTAGTCCCGAGATTAATTTTAGGGTGTCGCAATTTCAAGATTTGACTCTGTTTAAAAAACATCACATAAAATAATTAGAATCGTTGAGAAACTTTTAACGTAATATTTTTTAAACAGACTCAAATATGCAAATTGTGAACTCCTAAAATTAATATCAGAACTAAATACAAACAATCTATGATTTTATTTTAAAAAATAAAAAAGAGGTTGTCCGCATATAAGGACAACCTCATAGTAGCACCACCCTTGCGTAAATAGACCTGCTATAGGAAACATGAATGCAGTTCAAGAAACCAGTATAGCAGAACTATATTTTTGCTGCTGCATTATCAATTATTTCATGGAACAACATTAACTGGATATTAAACATGAAAATCCAAATCCACTTACAGACGGAGTAAAGCCATCAAATGGGTTCTTTCCTGCTTTTGAATCAGCTAACAATTCCCTTGCTGTTGTAATATAGGATGCCAAACCTTGAGGATAGCTTGAATTGAGGCGAGCCACCTACATGGAATATAATAATGCCATTCAAGCAACTGGATAATCTAAATACACTTCAAAAAATGAAAGATATTTGGTTTCTTCTCAGTAACGTCAAATTCAAAATTTCCTCTGAGCCATCGTTGCAGATCTGAGCCTAAAATACCAATTGGTTTAAAAAGCAATCAAACCGCAGCTTGAATTCTCATATATTCCCTCATTTCTTAGCAAATCAACAGATCCACTTTCATCCGCACACATGCAAATATAAATGAATAAGAATCAAAATTCTCCATCAAATCTAAACTTAAAAAAAATAATAATAATAACGAAACCTGATTGAACAAGGCTTTCTTCTCCTCATCATCAACACCAGGTTCCGGCCAATGTTCGAACAGATGAGTCTGCCCCATTTCTACCAACATTTTAGCCAGTTGAATCTGCCAAGTGACCCCGCCATCGTCAATTACAACAAGTACCACATTCACCCATACAGATATATGAAAAGAAAATAGATATACATACATTCTCAGGGGAGAGGTGAAGGTTTTTGTACAAATTAGGAATGGAGGAAGCAAAATCGCCATTGATATTAAGCTTCGAAAGAGCTTCCGCGGCCGATTCCATTGTTGTTGTAGTAGTTTGTACAATTCTTCGTATATGCTATTGAAACTGAATATTTAAACCAGCGTGAGAGAGATAGGTTGACGAAAAAAACAAAACTGAATTGGAGTTGCGCGAAAAGGTTATGGGCTTTCAGTTTGGAAAGAAGTTGACTGTCTACCGGATACCAACCGCTAGTTTTCCTGGGCCCTTTCTAAAGATGGCGTTTATCCCTTTCTTGTATAAAATATATACTACTACTTTAGTTTATAGAATTTTAATGGAATAATTCTCTATATATTATTTTATTTACATCCATATCTATAATATATAATATAGGAAAATTTACAAAAAAGTCCCTATATTTTAGTGAAATGAACAAAAACCTTTTTGATTATCAAATATTATACAAAAACCTCCCTGCTTTTTAATAACCCGAACAAAAATGTCATTCTGTGAACTTTTCCGTTAAAAAATTGAAAAAAGACCGAATTACCCTCTTATATTAAGCTATTGAATAAAGAATAAACTAACAACAACATTATTTCCACCCACTTATTCTTCTCTTCCATCATTTTCTTGTAATAACCCAATTCAATAAAGAAATTAAGAAATTAATTCAAGAAATCAATAAAGAAAATTCATCTCAATTCAAGAAATTAATCCAATTCAATATATTCAACCAATTCAAAGAATTCAAAAATCCAATTGACAAATATAGGTGAGAGATAAAGTTGATTACAAATAACAAAAAGTGATGCTCAAACTTGATATTGAACGGTGTTGGTGTGCTTCTGGGTCTGCTCTATCGATCAATTGGTCCTCTTCAATCTCAATCATCAAGAACTCTTTTGCTCAAATCAGAATTGCTGAAAAATGGAATCTCTAATCAGCAATGTATTGTTGATTCGGATTCTGCCCAAGACCTGAAAGTCCCTAACCGGTCCTCTATCGTCAAACTCTGCTTTGTATTTATGGTGCCTCTGTTCCTTCTTTCCCCTTCTATTTTCATCTATTTCTTCACTTTTTCGATGAAAGTTACTGCTTCCTTTTCGTTCTTACCTTCTCTGGTTCTAATCTCTGGGGTAAAAGATGCAATTGTGGTGGTGAACGGTGGTGAAAGCAAATCGTACTTACCAAAAGGGAAGGCGG
>CATIWJ010402254.1:0-12055 GCA_949640765.1 Croton laevigatus
ATTAATCTATGTGAGGATGATGTTTTATTGCTGTTAATGTGATAAATTGTGTTTTATTGCAGATAACTATGGAAATATTATTCTGGTAGCGGTGTCAATGAATGGGTTTGATTTACTTTATGTAGTTGTTTTATGATGGACTTTTAATTGTGTTGTTAAGTGATTTATTTTATTTTGTTTATGTGAAAGAAAGAAACAGTATGTTAACAATTTGAAGCAGGAACAGATTAAAGTTTAAGTGGGATAATAAATCGTTTAATCCCCGAACCGAACCGATAATTTTGGTTCGGTTTATTTTCAGTTTCAAGGGTATTCGGTTCGGTTTTTGATTTATTCAAAATCTTATCGGTTTTAGGTCGGTTCAGCTTGTTCGAACCGAACCTTGTTCGAACCGAACCGCATGATTCTACAAAATAAAATATGGTAATCCAAGTTATTACAATGATAATGATGATATTATAACCCTTCAAATCTTGTGGTTGATGAAATGCCGGATCCACTCCGAGATCGATCATCCTCTTCTCCTTCGTCGTCTATACATCCCCCTATACATCCAATTATGAGCAGAAGCAGCCAGACTTTGCATTCCACAAAAAAGTTGAGGTTAATCAAAATTGAATTGTAATATTTTAAATAAATGGGCAATAGATAGAATGTACATCACAGACCCAAGTCTTTTAGTTGATTTAACTTTCGGTACCTGGTTTATGTCATACATTCCATCGTTGGCGAAATAAATAAAATATAGTAAGATAACAAATGTGTACTTACACATGGATCTAGAATATAAATTTAATAAAAAAAGGTTTAGGGTACTTACATGACATCTCGTGGCCCCAAATTGCAAGCTTCCATAAGATGTCTAATGGTGTACTGCTTGCGGGCAATTCATCTCCAGTGAAAGGCAAGCCAGCTATAATGTTAGTGAATTTGGCAAACATCATTTGTAAATAGTCTCTTGCCAGCTTAAAGACAGTAAACAAAGCAAAGATGATGAAGCTCAAGCCAATTATACAAGTGGCAACTGCGAGTCCTGGTAAATGCGCTAAAACTGCGTAAGTGCCAGTAACAAATGCAATTACCATTGCTACCATAGCACCCACAATAAACCAAAATGCAGATTTAATTAACCATAGGTACCGGTATTTGTATCCTACTAATACCATTATAAAATGGATAAATACAGAAGAGGTAGATAAAACCATAGCTATGGCATCCGATACGACAAATGCTTTAAAAGCTGAATTTCTACTTAGGATTGGAGTCCCTGCATCATTTCCATCAGTTTTGTAACCCCCCGGTAAGGTGAATGCTGCCGCAAAAGTTACAGTCGCTACCAGTGCCGCTGCTACTAGATGAGAATCTCTTGCTTTTTCTAGTTCAGGCACTTCTTTTTCAAGCCAAGTATTTTTGGAATTTTTTTGTATAATTTGATTCTTACCAAATGGCCCATTACCAAGATCTTCCATCCATTCTAAATACTCATTCTGCATTCATCAATCATCATGGAGAAATGATGTCAAATAGACTTCATTGAAAAATATGATTTGAGTTTTAGTTTTAGATAACTTTTACCTTCTTTAATGAGGTTATATCCTCATTCATTGAGGTTATATCCTTGTACACTATCCAATGCTGCTCGAACAATTTATTTCTTATAAGAGTCTCTATGGGAGCAGAAATTTCGTCTGGACGAGACTCATAAAGTAGCCTAATTGGTGTGTACCCTTTCTCATCTTTCTCTTCTAGGAGATAAAACAAGGATGGATGATTGAGGATTTCTTTTAGTACTCCATCACGTCTGCTAATAATAGCATAGTGAAGAACATTCTTGCCCTTTTTGTCAACCAGTTCGCAACAGTCCACACATTTAGATATGATCATATTAGTAATGGCTTTGTGACCTCTAAAAGCGGCTATATGAAGAGCTGTCATATTACTATCTTTATCACCAATGTAGGTTGCAGATTTATCTTTATCTAACAAAATTCGCACCTCTTCCTTATATCCTTTATATGCAGCATAGTGAAGTGGAGTCCATCCATTTTCATCTGCTTCTTTTGCCAAACTACCCCTTTTCTCTATAAGTTCCTTTATACTATCCCTCCCCCCTATAAAAAAAAATACATATAAGTTGATCTATAAAAAATAGATATACACAATAAAAGAAATACAAAATAATAGTTGCATAAGAAGACAACTTCCAGTCTATATAGCTAATTTTCATTTGTGTTTTATTATGCATAGCCACTCATTATTGGTGCTCCTCGCAAGTTCTTAACAAAATATTTATTTTATTTTTAAAAATTTAAATAAAAGTACTTCCCTCAAAATAAAATAAGATAATTTATATTATAGTCTGGAGCATAGTGGTTTAATTTTATATAATTTTTTATACACTAGAATAACAGTAATTGCAAAAAAATATAAAATAAAATTATGTACATTATTTTAATTTAATATTATAAAAATCAATATGAAAACTAGTGTACATAAAATTCTCTGTACTTTCTATTAATTGTTTTTAAAATAAAATAAATAATCATTTTTTGTGTGTAAAAGGATAGCAGTGACTCCAAGGCGTTTGTTTGGTCTATGCATTACTTAGGATTTTCTAGTGAAAAACAAAAAATTAAAAGAAAATAAAATAGATTATTATTTATTATTAACTTACAAGGGCTGTGCAAAACTGCAGCGTGCAAAGCTGTTCTGCCTTTAGGGCCACTGTAATCGATTGATTTGCAGGAGTTGAGGATTTCAGTAGCTTTTTTAGTTGGAAAATATCCTTCAAAAGCCAAGTAAAGTGGAGGTTTTGCTTGGGCATTAGGCAAATACGGGTAGATAGCATCTTCATTGGACAATATTTCTTTCACAGTATCATAACTTCTCCAACTCCGGCTTCGGGCAGCCTCATGCAAAGCTGTGTCTTTGTTCTTGTTTTCCATTCTCAGCATCAACCTCACCATCCCCTCTTCTCCTCTACTCTCTAAATCTTCCTCAGCTTGAGCCGATTTTGCAAAATTGATAAGAGCTTTTGCTCCATTAAAACGACCGTACCTTGCTGCAATATGCAAAGGGGTATCGCGGTTGTCGTTGGTCTGTTGTAACAGTGAGGGACACTTGCCAAGTACTTTTTCTATAAAATCAGACGATCTTTCGCTTGGAGAATTAAGATAGATGTGCAAAATTGTGTTTTTGGTTGGAGTAAGGAGTTGATCAAGCGGGTGTGGATAATGCTGGAACTTGTCAAATATGCCTTTCGAAGCAGCGTCGTGTAATTCAGAGTCAATGGATGTTTGCATCTCCTCCATTGTTATTTGTTTTTAAAAAATGTGAGATTTGTTAGAGTGAACAGTGTCTTTGGGTTGAGATTTTTTTCTCTTCGTCAACTTTCTTTCTGTCCGGGCGTTTTCATTTTAATAGGTGAGTTGGGAAACTTGTGGCTGAGAATCTGGCTTTTATGAAAGATTCCTGGCAAATCCGCGGATTCGAAAGAGGGCTTTTCTATGGAGCTGAACAAAAATAGCGAAAATTGCAAAATTTTCCTTAATATTTGGTCAAATGACATTTTTACCCCTCTAGTTTTGTGAATAAACACTTTTGTCCTTGAATTTTGATTCTCTTAGACATTTTTATCCTTCCATTAAATATTATATTATTTTCCGTTAATTATGTATCAATTTACCAAATCAACTCCATTTATTTAGTTTTAAAAATCCAAAAATTAACCTTGTGTCTTCTCCTTCATCCAAAATACAAAAGAAAATTAAAAATATGAAACATAGTACACTAAGCAAACATTATCAATTGCCTAAAACAAAATCTAAATTGAGAATATGAAAAAAGAGAGAGTCTTATGCATAGCGACCGGAAGGGTCTGTTTCGACATAGCCAAGTTGTGCCTTCGCTCCATGAACGCATCCAAGTCTTATGCATGGTTAAGAGATTAAGCAAAGCAGATTCTTTTAACTCCTAAATTACAATTGTGTTCCATATGGAGAAATATGCAAGAATACCTTATATTGAAAGCCATAAAATATAGATTTACACAAATGAAAAAATCCGTAGATCTGTCGAAGAAAACACATCAAAACTAATTTCAATTATGAATATGTGTTTTCCTTCAACACCCTTCGTTTCAATTAGGGGTGAATGGAACTCAACTAATACTGAAATTGAAAAAAAATTTCAGTTTTGGTTACCGAAATTTTGATTTTTTTTATTTTGGTTTCGGTTAGTTGGTTCAATATTATGTTAGGTTGATTCAAATTTTGGTTAGTTCAATTAACTGAAAAACCGAACCAAACCTATTATACTACGTCTTTTTAATGAGTATAGGTTAAATATAGGCCAATTATATAAAAATATCCCCAATTTTTATCGAATTCTTAATAATACCCGAAATTCACCTTTGTCTGCATTATACTCAATTCGAAAAGGTCAGTCTTAATAATACCTAAAATTTGAATATTGAACTAAATTAAAAGAAAAATTTGACCCAAACTCTCCCCTTATTTTGTTTTGGCCCCTGAACTTCTGATTCTTTTGCATTTATGTCCATCCACCCTATTTTCTTTAGATAAATGGCCCCTAAACTTAATTTATCTTTTCAATTTAGTTCAACAGTTTAATTACTTAATTAAATTGGGATTATTAAATGAATTTAGTTTGGTATAAAAATATTTAAAGACCTAAATATTTAATATTTGGACATTTTATTAAGGACAATTACCAAAGAATTTAATTTAATAATTATTGATAAGAACTCAAAAATTTAAACAGAAAATAAATGGGAGAAGTTAAACAAAAATAAGTTAAAATATAAATTAAAGGATAGTAATCTTATAGTTTTGAAATTGTTTGATAATTTAAACAAAAATAAGTAAGAATATGAATTAAAAGACAGTAATCTTATAGTTTTAAAATTGTTTGGTTCCTCTTCCTTTTTCTCGGATTGTCCTAATATCGTCCAATTTCAAAATTGTAAGATTATTGTCCTTTAATTCACATTCTAACTTATTTTAGTTTAACTACTCCCATTTATTTTCTGTTTAAATCTTTAAGTTTTTATCAATAATTATTAAATTAAATTCTTTATTAATTGTCCTTAATAAAATGTCCAAATATTAAATATTTAGGTCTTTAAATTTTTTTTTCATACCAAAATAAACTCATTTAATAAATTTTTATAATATTTTGGAGTTAATTATAGTATTCTTATAATTTATTTAGGTCCTTAAAATATTTAATTATTAAAATAATCTCAATTTAATCAAGTAATTAAACTGTTGAACTAAATTGAAAAAATAAATTAAGTTTAAAGGCCATTTATCTAAAGAAAATGTAGTGGAGAGACTTAAATACAAAGAGATCAGAAGTTCAGGAGCCAAAACGGAATAAGAGGAGAGTTTGAGTCAAATTTTTCTTTCAATTTAGTTCAAAATTCAAATTTTGGATATTATTGAGGCTGACCTTTTCGAATTGGGTATAATCTAAACAAAGTTAAATTTTTAGTATTATTAAGAATTCGGTGAAAGTTGAGGGTATTTTTATAAGTTAAATATAAATAGATTTTCAGTTCAACTTCAATGTTATTGCACTTCATCCTAAACTTCTCTCATTGACTTCAACCACTTGTATCATTATTTAATGATGCTCCACTTTCAGGGGTAAATATGTAGTTTTCAATGAAATAATGTCCAATTTTTTGGATCTCAGTTTTATCGGTCAAATGGTCAAAACACATACACGGATAAAAGGGGAGGCAAGTTGAGAGGAAAGTTCATCTACTATAATTTTCTAATATTTGTGCTAGAATGTTGACTATTTCCATTGGGAAAATTCAGACATTATTTTGCCTTTCCAGCTGTCTTTTCCCTTATTTATTTAATATTGATTTGATTCAGTTAAGTCTTCATAAATCACTACTAGACATCTATAATATGATCTCGTCTAATCGATAAATAAAATGAGATCTATCACAAAATCACGTGCTTTATTATTTTTTAAATTTTTCCACATTTTTTTTTATAAGATATATGGCTCAAATTTGTCTTCAACATAATATTAATATATTTTTTAAAAAATATTTTAATCACTTGATAAATTGAGTTCCGACATAAAAAATAATGCGCCGTAATTTATAAATTTTAACTTTACATTATAATTGTAAATTGTATATGATAATATTCAATTGCATGAAAAAAATACATATTTGTGGGTCAATCCTTCCAAAAGAACAGTCTCAATTTAGTCTTTGTGAAAGTTAATAATTGTGTGTAAATGCGAAAATGGAGCATAAGAAAAGCTACAAAAAATTATATTGGATCGTTTTTTATGTTTCAAGAATAATTTGAGAAGAAAAACGTCATTTTAAACATTAAATAGTGTTTATTATATGTTTAGTTTAAATTTCTTGCTCATTTTTGAAGCATTTTAGGCCTTATAACATTTACATATATCGTTTTACCATAGCATTTATATACATACTTATAAATAAATTAATGTACTATTTCACTTGCCAGTATATATTTATTTATATGTTCAGGACTTACATACTTATAAATAAATTAATGTACTATTTCACTTGCCAGTATATTTATTTATATGTTTTTCTTGTTTTATAACAATTGTTTGGCACATCATTTGGCATTTCATTACTTTTTTCTCTTTATTAAAAAAATATAAATTATTATTTTATTATTTTTTTTATGAACCAATGATGCCAAAGTCTTAACACTAAAATTGATTAATTCGATTCGGAGCTTAGTCATAATTAAGATTTTTCGTAATTTTAAAGAATATTTAGTCGACAATGAATTTAAGACTCCTTCTGTGGTAAAAAAAAAAAAACTTAAAGACTCATTCTTAGTTCAACTTATATTGCGAATTGAGTTTATTTATATTGAAACAGAGCCGGCAAAAAAATAATCTCATTTTCCGGTTGGCTTTGTTTAAAATAACCAGAAATACATTGAAAGAAAATTATTATTGTAATGTATTTTAATTTTTTTTAAACAACGGATATTAGTTTTTATTTCTTGGTTTACGTATAATTATAATTCCCTTTCAGTTAGCCTTTGAAAGGTCAAACTCTAGCTTGTAAAAAATTGCAAATCAATCTATATTAGATTGGATGGGCTTAATACTTAAACAGAACATGTTGTCTTTATAATTCAAATAAACTTATGTTAAATAAAAAAACTTGATAGTATATTAAACCTGTAAACTAATATAATTTACAAGTTTAACCTGTAAACTAATATTAAATAAGTTTAAAAAATTGCAAATTGCAAATAGCAGAACATGTTGTCTTAAATATAATTCAAATAAATGGTATACTAATAATTATAACAAAAAAAGAAAGAAAAAGAAAAAGAAAAAGAAAAAGGTAATTTTATCAAGTCAACAAATGAACGTTATATTTTTGTTTCTAATGGGAATGACGAGTAGAAATCATTTGACAGCCGTGACCCACCTATTCTCTGTTTAAAAATACGTTCTTTCTTTATCTTTTCTGTTATTTTTTCAACAGTCCGACATGCACTTTAAAATAGTATTTTTTTTTTAACCCAACTCATTAAATGATAAGTAATAGAATTAAAATAATTTTTTTTTTCTAACCAAATCTACTAAATGACAAAGGATAAAATAATCCTAATTCTACCAAAATAGCAAAAATTTATATTATTTTATAACACTAATTAAATAAGAATGCAAAGGTATTCAAAGTAAAAAACTAATACTTCTTTACATCACACGATGCGATAATATTGTTTCCAAAAATATAATTTTTGACAAAAGAATAAACTAATTTCTCTATATACATGTGTGTGTTAAAATATGTAAAAAGCTATAATTATTATTCTTGTCGACATTGTATATAATGTACACAAGCATGCATGCATATTCTCTTTTCTATATATACGTATTGCCATTTTTGGAATCTAGTTTGGCGGCTAAACACGTAAAACAAATCAATTAACAACTTGGTGGTCATATAATTAAATTATTATGCATATTCTCTTATCCATATATGTATTGCTATTTTTGGAATCTAGTTTCGGGGCTAAACATGTAATTTTCAATACATAATTAAATTTTGTAAACTGTGGACCATTAAAATTGATTTTGAGATTGAGTATAGACAATTTATCATACCGAGTAAAAAAAAATAAAAATAGTTAAAAAAAGTTGTGCAAAACTTGCTTTACCGTAATAGTAAATCGATTGAAATGAGGGATTCAGCAAAATGGCAAAAATTATCGTTTATAGACAATTTTCAACATTTAATGCGCTATAAAGACGCTGAGACAAAGTTTTTTTTTTTCTTGGCCTTTTACACATTTTCCATCCCCACAGGGATTAAAATCTTTTTTTTTTTTAAATGAAAATATCGAAATCCATACTGAAAATCACTGAATAATATAGTGATTCAAAAAAAAAATCAAAAAAATTTGTACTATTTGTATATTTGTAGAATTTATTATTTTCTATGAGAAAAGGGCGTGTTATTCTTAGAAATATATATATTTTTTTTTTTCTAAAAACAATATGGCTCACATATAAGAAGATAACTCAGTGATAAATACTCCTATTATGAAGACTCGTTGCTTGGATTCAAAGCGCATTCCCCTTTCCATAGTATATCTTTATATATATATATATATATGATTCAGTTTGAATGATGATCATAGGTGCAACTCATTATATAACATGTCATCTACATGTTTTTTGATAAATTCATGAAACTGAGTAGACCTAAACTTATCAAATTACCTGATGGAACTAGAAAATATATTACTCATACAGGAACTATTATCATACATGAGAAATTGAAATTGCAAAATGTTTTGTACATACCAAATTTTCAATGCAATTTAATATTAGTGAGTTCTCTAGCCAAAATTTACCATATATCTGTGTAATCCCAAAATTTTATTATTTTAAGATTTATTCTGAAACTAAAAAAGCAAATTGTTAAAAAAAATAAACTAAAAGTCTATTCATGGCTACCGCTACCGTTTTCCTTTTTTTTTTTTAAGAGAAAAAGAAGATAAAATGTTAATTTGGACATTTAAAACCAAATAAATGAGATTAATTAGGTAAACTCACATGTAATGAGATATAAGAATATTGAATCAAAATACAGGGATAAAAAGATCTATTTTTTAAACTGGAAGGATAAAATAATCTATTTAGTCAAACATTAGGGATAATTTTGTAATTTTCTCAAAAAAAAAAGGGAAAAAACATGTTTGAAATATCTTTACTAATTAGAGTAAAACTAAGTGGATGGTTGACATTGTTAAAAATACCTTTTAAGCACTTTTTAGCTTAAGAACATCAAAAGCCTTTACTTTTTTTTCCTTTTAGTCAATTTTACAAGTAGCAAGATGTTTTTTTTTAAAAGTGTTGTTTAAAATAAAAAAGGAGAAAACCACAAATAATATGCTAAACAATGGTTGTTTCTCACTAAGTACGAATTGATGAAACTAACTTATAATAGATATTTAAACTTATAAGTAGGCAGCTGAAATGTTTTTGAAAGTTTATATTTAACTTATAAGAAAATTGAAAATAAATAGAAAATATCTACTTATTTTAACAATTTTTTTTCCTTTTGAGAAACTTTTTTAACAACTTAAGTTCTTGTTTAAGTAAATAAAATACCAAGGTACTTTTTAGTTATAACTTAACTCTTATGTGCCACTATCACTATCCCAATAAATTTGTTTAATAATTTTGACTATTTATAAATTGAAAGAAACACTTATAAGTTATTGATTTTTGCATTTAAAGAAACACTTTTATAATTTATTTTCAACTATTATTCAAGCAAGATAATTAAGCAGGTACAAGCCCAATGATAATGATAATATTATAACCCTTCAAATCTTGTAGTTGATGAGATGCGGGATCCACTCCGAGATCATCCTCCTCTCCTTCCATGTGTGACCAAAAGCCGCCCCTAATAATCCTCATCCCTATCCACTAAACGCACAAAAAAGTTGACGTTAATCAAAACTGAATTATTATATTTTTTTTAAAAAAGGACGATAGAATGTACATCGCAAATCATGTCTTTTGGTTGCTTTAACTTTCGGTACCTGGTTTAAGCATACATTCCATCGTTGGCGAATTAAATAAAATATGGTACATAACAAATGTGTACTTACACAAGGATCTAATAATAGCGCTCGCGCTCACGTCATTCCTCTGCTCTCTAGGATACAAGATGTCTAATGGTGTACTACTGTCCGGCAAGCCACCTTCTCGAGTGACAGTGACTTCATCAACTTTCATTTGTAAATAGTAGTCCCATGCTATCTTAAAGACAGTAAACAAAGCAAAGATGACAAAGCTGAAGCCAATTATACAAGTGGCAACTGCGAGTCCTAATGAATGCGCTAAAGCTGCGTAAGTGCCGGTAACAAATGCAATTATCATTGCTACCATAGCACCCATAATAAACCATAATGCAGATTTAATTAACCATAGGTACCGGTATTTATACCCTACTAATACCATTATAAAATGGACAAACACAGAAGCAGTAGATAAAACCATAGCTATGGTATCTGATACGACAAATGCTTTAAAAGCTGAATTTCTGCTTAGGATTGGAGTTTCTGCATCATTTTCATCATTTATGTAACCTCCTGGTAAGGTGAATGTAGCTGCAAAAGTTACGGTCGCTACCAGTGCCGCTGCTACTAGATGAGAATCTTTTGCTTTTTCTAGTTCAGGAATTTCTTTTTCTGGCGAAATATTTTTAGAAAATTTTTTTTATAATGCGATTCTTACCAAATGGCCCATTACCAAGATCTTCCATCCATTCGAAACAATCATTCTGCAATCATCAGTCATCATTGAGAAATTCATGATGTCAATTGAAAAATATAATTTGAGTTAGACAACTTTTACCTTCTTTTCAGAGGTTAAAACATCCGAAGACGTCCAATAAAACCAGTGTTCAGACCATCTTGTACTAGGTAATAAGTGAATAGGGTTCATTTCATTGCGAGAAGCACAAAATAGCTACATTGGTGTGTACCCTTTCTCATCTTTCCCTTCTAGGAGGTAAGACAAGGATGGATGATTGAGAATTAATTTTAGTACTGCATCACGTCTGCTAATAACAGCATAGTGAAGAACATTCCTACCTTTTTTGTCAACCAATTCGCAACAGTCCACACATTTAGATATGATCATATTGATTATGACTTTGTAACCTCTAAAAGCTGCTATATGAAGAGCTGTCATGTTCCTGTCTTTATCACCAATATAGGATGTATATGTATCTTTATCTAGCAAAATTTGCACATCTCCCTTATACCCTTTGTATGCAGCATAGTGAAGTGGAGTCCATCCATTTTCATCTGCTTTTCTTGCCAAACTACCCCTTTTTTCTATAAGTTGCTCTACAATTGCTGATAAAAAAAAAATATATATATATAAATTAATCTATAAAAATAGATATACACATAATAAAAGAAATTACAAAATAATAATTGCATAAGAATCTAACTTTAAGTCTTATAACTATTTTCATTTGTGTTTTATTTTATTTTTAAAAATTTAGCTAAAAGTACTTCCCTAGAAAAAAGATAATTTATATTATTACCGTCTTGAGCATAGCATAGTGGTTTAATTTTATACTTAATTTTTTTTATACACTAGTAATTGCAAAAAGCATATAAAATAAAATTCTGATTAATGTTTTTTAAAATTAATATTAAAATAAATATTTTATTAATAATTAACCATTTTTCGTTTGTAAAAGGATAATAGCGACGCCAGTTGACAAGGGGTCTATGCATTATTTACGATTTTCTAGTGAAAAACAAAAAATAAAAGAAAATAAAATAGATTATTATTTTCTATTAACTTACGAGGGCCGCGTAAAACTGCTACGTGCACAGCTGTTTTGCCATTAGGGCCACTGTAATCGATTGGTTGGAAGGAGTTGAGGATTTCAGGAACTTTTTCAAATGCAAAACGTGACTCAAAAGCCAAGTAAAGTGGAGGTTTTGCTTGGGTATTAGGCGGATAC
>CATIWJ010402288.1:0-12795 GCA_949640765.1 Croton laevigatus
GCTTCAAAGGGGAAAGACTGGTAGGAAGTCTCTGCAATGCAGCTTGTTTTCTTGTTTAAGGGAAATTGAGAGGACATTTAAATGCTTTTCATAAATTTGCTTAGTTAACATGAGCCAATTATATGCCCAATGTCTTCTCAACTTTTAGTTATTTCCCCCCTTATAATCTGGCTTTAACTTATTCTGTTATTTAGTCACACAACTCTTCTGAAATGTATTTGTTTAAACAGGACTGCCTAAACTTCGTAAAGACTTGGTTGATAGGCCGGAGAAGCTAGGGACACCAAGATACACTCAAAAGTATTATGCCAAGCAGGGAATAATCACTGAGAAAATGCCGTATTGTGCTACTCGTGAGAAGCTGGACCCAGAGTTTGTGAGGTCAGAGGTTGCCCGTGGTCGGGCCATAATCCCTTCCAACAAGAAGCACCTTGAGTTAGAGCCAATGATAGTTGGAAGAAACTTTTTGGTTAAATTCAATGCAAATATTTGAAATTCTGCTGTTGCCAGCTCTATTGAGCAAGAAGTTTATAAGGTTCAATGGGCAACAATGTGGGGTGCTGACACTGTTATGGACCTTTCAACAGGTCGTCACATTCATGAAACCCTTGAATGGATCTTAAGAAACTCTTCAGTACCAGTAGGCACAGTCCCCATCTATCAAGCACTGGAAAAAGTTGACGGTATTGCTGAAAATCTTAGCTGGGAAGTCTTCGGAGAGACATTGATTAACAAGCAGAACAAGGTGTAGATTATTTCACAATCCATGCTGGTGTTTTGCTGCATTACATCCCTTTGACTGCGAAGCGTATGACTGGAATTGTTTTTCGTGGAGGATGAATTCATGCAAAATGGTGTTTAGCTTATCACAAGGAGAATTTTGCCTATGAACACTGGGATGAAATTCTTGATATCTGTAATCAATATATGTGGCTCTCTCAATTGGTGATGGGTTGAGACCTGGGTCGATATATGATGCCAATGATACTGCTCAGTTTGCAGAGCTCTTGACTCAAGGGGAAGGGGAACTGACCCGTAGAGCATGGGAAAAGGATGTGCATACAGGTAACATTTGTTGAGTTCTCAGGAATATTCTTGTGCTTTACATGATTCCCTCATAACTTAAGTCAGAGATTTTGCATTTTATCATATAATATTCTTAATCTAGTTTACAGCTTTTGTTTGAATATAAATGCAGTTAATCTGTTAATATCAGCAAAACAATTTCTGAACGTAGTATTGGTAATGCTTGCACATGCAACAGAAAATATTAGGAATGTTATCATATTTTAGTGACTGAAATTATGGTCTTCTTTTTCAGGTGATGAATGAAGGACCTGGCCATATTCCAATGCACTAAATTCCCGAGGACATGCAAAAACAGCTTGAGTGGTGCAATGAAGCACCATTTTACACTCTTGGACCCTTGACGGCTGATGTTGCTCCTGGGTACGATCATAGCACCTCTGCCATTGGTGCTGCTAACATTGGAGCTCTTGGCATTGCGCTTCTGTGTTATGTTACACCGAAGGAGCATCTTGGGTTACCAAACAGAGATGATGTGAAGGCTGGGGTTATTGCATACAAAATAGCTGCACATGCAGCTGATTTAGCTAAAGGTCATCCTCATGCTCAAGCCTGATGATGCATTAAGCAAGGACAGGTTTGAGTTTATATGGATCCATGGATCCCATGACTGCAATGTCCTTCCATGATGAAACCCTGCCATCAGAAGGAGCAAAAGTAGCACACTTTTGCTCTATGTGTGAGCCAAAGTTCTGCTCTATGAAGATAACTGAGGATGTGTTGCAGTAATAAAAAACAGTGATGGAGTTGCCTCTTTTCTATTAAGGTTTTTCCTTTTTGGCTATTGTTTTGACGAAAGAAACGCACCAGGGATGCCTGTTTCTGCTTTAGTACTAATGGCCGTTTGGCTAAAAGAGTAGAGCAGGGCAAGCTGAGAAAGTCCCTTTGAACATGAACAGGATAAGTCCCTTTCTGTGTTTCTTGCACAGGGAGGTAGCTTCCTACAGCAAAGGCTAGCTGATCTGTGCTTTCAGGTTCCCCATCGTGCCCGGGCTTTATCCCTCAGTGGCTTCAGGTTTTCAATTCTTTAAAAATCTTAGAATCTTCTGCCAATAATTGATCAACCATTAAGATTAATATAGCCAACAATTATTAATAGTAGAATTGCCAAGATATGAGAGAATGAGAAAAAGAAACTGTTAAATAGTTAAAAGAAGTGAAAATGAATCAAAATATAATCACATTACTCACTCTCAGTACTAAATGCTAAAGTTAAATGCTACTTTTATGGCATTTAGCATTAACGTAAATTTTAGAGGTTTAATAGTTATTTTAAAGTATAATTATAATTTAGTCCCTAAATTTTAGCATATTAGACAATGTAGTTTTTGTGTTTTTAATATTATATTTTTTCATTCTTTTTTTTCCTTAATTGATTATTTAGTCCTTTAAGTACTAAATTATTGAATATTTCAAAAAGTAAAAGACTTAATAATTTAATGTTTGAAAATAGAGGGACTAAAAAGATAAACATTTGCCATCAACATTAAATTTTTTAGTCTTTTATTTTAAAATATTCTATAATTTAGTTCTTTATTTTTTATTTTATAATATTGTGCTTCTTAGTCCTTGAACTAAGCAATCAAAAGGGATGAAAAAAATATAATATTAAAAATATAGAAACTATATTCTATAATAGGTAAAAGTACAAGGTCTAATTAACAATTAACTCTTATTTTTTTAAAAGGTTATGTGCGCTAACTTTTAGCATTTAGCATTTTACAGATAGTTACTTAAACACATTATTCAAATAGTTCTTTTGCAAGTTTATATTAGTCTTATATTTGTATAATTAAAAGTATTTTCACATATGGGAGTGGTGAGCATTATCATACTTTTGTTTGTTGGGGGTGAGATTATTAAAGAAATAATTTGAGTTAGATGGAGAATCCTATCTTATACTTTTCATTCTATAATTTGGTTTGTCTTGCTTCAACTGTCGATAGTTAAGATATTCTGATCTAAGCACTGGTAGAAATCATCAACCTATGAAAGTCGAGTCTCACCATATACCCGAAGCTCAAATTGAAAAAGATTTTCTATTTGCAGATTAACATATTTTGGGTTTCTTGCTGTTGAAGTAACTATCAATCATGCAACAGAGGTTAGTTGTGCTTCTTTAATTCTCCAAAAGTAGTTTCCAAAATGTGTTATTTGGCTCCAAAGCCCTTAATTAGCACCAATTTGGTGCTCATTGGAGGACTACCATTGCTATGCTATTTACTGCTACTTTTTTTATTATACTAGCAATTTTAACTTGCCTCAGAATTTGTTTTGAGCTATTGATGGCATATAAGATTGGTATCTATGTTGGGGATGTTGATCCAGACCCAAGACCCTATTTTACTTTAGAAAGGGCAAAGTTGCTGGTAAGAATAAGAATTGAGAGGGCTGGATACAGAATTTCCTTGTAACCGGCTTCACCTTGGGGTTGATTCATCTCACCCTTTTGATCTATGATACAATACTTCTCACCTTTTTTGTCATCAACTTTCTTGTTCTATCTTTTCTATTCTACTTATATTATAACTTGAAACGTTCACTTCTTTATCATTGCTCCGACCTGTCGGCGCTCAATACCCAAAACTAGAATGGAAAATAGAATTGATTCCCTAGTTTTTTTTCCCTCAAGCTTAATACCCAACGCCAATTCAATGAAATAAGAAACTTTTCTTTGACCTCAACCAAAATTTCAATGATCTAAAGTAAAATACCTAGCTTAACCCACTTCAGAATCACAACCAAATAGCCAAACACTAGAAACCCAAGCACGCTCTACAACAAAATATTCCACATAAATTCTCAACATTTGGAAAGGATGGTCTTTTGGCTGTTATTTTTAATTTTTTATCCTTAAGAGCTCTAAATTTCCTTTTTAGCTAATTATAGTTTGATGGTTTTTATTTTTGGCAAGTGAATTTTCTTATGGCCATTTTTCAAAAGAATCCCTGGCCTTATGTTGTTTTGGGGTCCATATTAAATGTAAATTAGTCTATTTTGTCCTAAAGTGATTTAGTAAGTATTTTAATATTTTATTCTTTTTTTTTATATCGACAAATTTTCATTTTTGATATTCAATTTATTTAGGTAGATGTACATTAATAATAACCTTAATTGGAGAGGTAAAATGAAAATGTTAATTTAGTTTTATGATAAATGATTATCAACAACACCAAATAACACTGCTCTTTAAATTTTATAGTATATTGGGAATAAATAGATAGTTTAATTACACTTTTTTTTTTTAATGTCCAGCTAGAGCAATGGTATTTGATGACTGGTTTTTATGTTGCAACGATCAAGTAATAAGCATATTGTTCTTAAATTCGTTTCTATTGTGGATATGTTATGGGTGCATCGTAATGAAATGGTGTGGAAACAAAAAGTATCCCGTTCTACCCAAAATATGTTGAGAGCTGAAAATTGGATTTTAGAACTGAAGGCAGCCCAGGATATTAAGACAGCAGCTAATGTAGTATTTATTAGAGCTGATTATATAGTATTTATTAGTTAATAGTATTTATAAAGGCTAATATTTGTGATTTACTAACACTTATTTCTAAACTAAATATAATAGCATGGCCTGTATGGATTTGTATTATTGAAGCGGTAGAGTTGTTATAATTGGTATATCTTCTAATATTCGAAATTTGCACTTTTAACTAATTGCAGTGGAATGTGCACAAGGTAGAGGACTAAACTGCAGTTTTTTATGATATGATAGCTCAAGAATTAGAATAGATTACATTCTGAAATTAGGAGATAAAAGTTTTGCATTAGCTAAAATGTGATTTGATAAAGTTCTGTAAAATTTTTTGTAATTTTGTTGACACTGTCCACTTATTGAGAGACCAACAAGTTCCAAGTTCTATGAATACTAATTTGTCTTATTAGGGACTATTGTGGTAATTATGGTACAGGTCCAAGGGTGTCTGGGTAATCTAATCTACCCTGCTAAAGTTTTAATATGCTATGTTGATCCTTTCTTTTTCCCTCTTATTTGCCTCAATTCATGCAAAATGGTGTTTAGTTTATCACAAGGAGAATTTTGCCTACGAACACTGGGATGAAATTCTTGATATCTGTAATCAATATGATGTGGCCCTCTCAATCGGTGATGGGTTGAGACTTGGGTCTCTATATGATGCCAATGATACTGCTCAGTTTGCATAGCTCTTGATTCAAGGGGAACTGACCCTTAGATCATGGGAAAAGGATGTGCAGGTAACATTTCATGTTGAGTTCATAACTAGTGGGGAAAGTTCTCAGGAATATTCTTGTGCTAGTCTTGAGTATACATATTTATGGCTTAAATAACAATTTTGACCTCAACTTTTTTTTTCCCCCCCAACAAAATCACTTTATTTTGACCTATGATTTCATAAGGTCACCAAAATTTCACCTCAATTATATTTCTTATACTAAATTGAATTAGCTAAATGTTCAATTTGGCACCTAAACTTATATATAATGCTCAATTTATCCATTTTTTATTTTTATTAAATTACACCCATAAACTTGGAAAAAATTATCAATTTAATATATTTTATAGTTGCTTAGTGTTATTTGTTATAGCACCTAACTCAGAGTTATTTGTTTTATCTATTAATAAAATTTATACATAAATTGGTAAAAGAATATAAGGAAAAAAAAATAAATTTAAATTTGTAATCTTTAAAATTAAATATTTGATCGGTTAACAATCTAAAACTTTAATTATTATTATTATTATTATTATTATTAAATCAAAAAATTATAAAGGAATGCAGAAATTAAAAATAATTATTTACTAAATTTCTGGTTAGTGCATAGTTAAGATAATGATGAAGACAATGATGATAATAGTGAAAATGGTAGCATAAAATTGAAAAAGAAAATTAAAATAGAAAAGCCTCGAATAATTCAGCATTTATTTTTAATTATAATATTTATAATTATTTAAATATTATTTTCAAGTTTTTTTTTTAAATTTTTGAATGATTTTTATTATCCAAATTTTAATAATTTAAAAATTTTTTAGTTTAATTTAATAACTTTGAGAATAAGGGCAAAATCGTAATTTTAAATCTTAAGGACAAATTGATCATTTTGTACCCTTAAATTTTTTTTTGGTAGTAATTTAATATTTTAATGTTCCTTTGATACTTGGAATGATGAGACAAATAGTTTAGAGTATAATATTACATATTTGAGTTTTGAGAGTGTTTTAGTCATTTTTTGAATATATTATTTTACAATATATAATAATAACTATGACTATTTTACAAATAATACTATTTAATATAAATATTTTTTATTATATATTTTAATATTCTCCATTTATTAAAAAATGATGATATGTATATAAATTTTAGATACAAATATCTATTGAATCTAGCTATTTTGGATATTAGGAATTTTAATTTTTGGGTGTGGTATGTTTACTAATCTTTCATTTTAGTATTTAGAATATGTCAGAAAAACGAAAATTTGTTATTAGGAAATTAATTGATAATTAATTTATACAATTATTTAACTGTTTGTGAAACCTTGTTTTTTATTTTATAATTTTGAGAATAAGGCAATATGGTAATTTTGGACCTTATGAGTAAACTAGTCATTTTACACTTTAGGGGTAAAATAGTTATTTTACACCTTTATAATTTGGTTTGATACAATTTGGTATTTTGAAAATTCGATTGATACTCTTGATGACGAGACAGTCGTTTTAAGTATAATATTGCAATTTCGAGTTCCAGAAGTATTTTAGTCATTTACGGGTGTTTTGGTATTTTATTAATTAAAATAATGGTTGACACTATTTTGAAGATAATAATTATTAAATATATTACTTTTTGTATTATTTAGTTACTAAGTTAATTTTAATATTTTAAAATATAGATAATTTTATTTTTGTTTAAATAATTTAGTAGAATTAAAAAATAGTAATAAATAAAACTAAAACCTAAACTAAGGAGAATAGCAGGCAGCCGATCAAAACACGGCAACACAAAATTGAAATTGTCTTAGTTCTTAGTTGGCGTGAAGAGCGGGGTGAAGGTTTTGCTATGTGGGTCTGGGACAAGATGATGGAGGTTATGGCTAGTTTTAATTGGTTGGAGCTGAGTTTAGGTTATGTTTATATTTGGTATACAACAAATTTACAATCTGATTCCTGCAGCTCTGGTTCTTCAATTTTTGGATTTCTTTTTGAGGTGATTCATCTTTCCTTTTTATTTCTCTTGTTGCATCTAATTATATTATATTAGAATCATGTAAGGGTGAATAGGTTCTTGATTAATAAATTTTATTTGGATTAAATCCGAATTAGTTATGGAATTCTGATAAATATTGGAATTTTGGGTTTTGTATTGATTTTGCGTATTTGGGTATCCCTAAATATACTAGAGTGTTTTGTTTAGGGTGCTGGAAATTTATGTTAAAGTTCAGCTAGGGTTTAATTATGTGAAATTGGGTGTTGAGTATTTTTAATCAAATTGATTAATTGAATTTTTGGCAAAATTCTCTGCTCACTTGGTTAATGTTTTTACTGTATTTTGCTGAATTTTAATTAAATATAAAAAAAACATTTTAATTTGAATTTTGGATATGTTTGATTTCTAGAAGTTAAGTTTTGGTGAAAAGTATTTTTGGAACTTTTTCAAATTGCTATATTTTCGATAAAATGCAAATTCCTAACAGATGTTAATTGAGAAGCTGTGTTGTACCAGTTTGTTAATAAAATTAATTTGAGGGACCTAAAAGTCTCCGAAAATTCTGAAACTTTAACATAATCTTAATAAGGTCTGGTAGTAGGCTTTGGTAGAATTTCAAAATTTTTAGATGATCTGATTACTTCCTATAAATTTTTCAAAGTAAATGCTGTTGTATGGGTCTTTATCGGTAAATTTGTGCTCTTGGAATCCACTTTATAATTTTTTTTTGACCAAATTACTTTGGTTTATCTTTCAAAATAAATATATTAATTTTATTTTTAAATTTATATTCTTACAATGTTAAGTTTTAATTCATGTCACATCTGAAACCGTCCAGAACGTGTCGGAGTGGTAGAATCGTAATTTGGAAAAAATACAATGTAATTTAGTTAATAAAAAGATAATAATAATAATATAATAATAAATATATAAATGAGATACCAAAGCTTAGTATAATTGATCAAATTAAAATTGGTATTAAACTGTGAAGATTAAATAATAATTAGCTAAATAAAGATTTAATTGGAATTAGATTGTATAAAATTGTAACTGGTATTTATTTTTGGAGAACTAAATAAGAACTAGATAAATTGGAATTTAATTGGATCAAATGAAGATTTGAGGACTAGATGGAAATTATATATATATATATATAGAATTAAATTAGAAGATGGGTTTTTAAAAGGAAATTAAAAAAAAAAGAAATGAAGTTGAGTTGGCAGATAAATTATTGTGTTGACAAACATATGAAATGCAGCTTGAGACGTGTAGGATAGAGGGAAACTGACTTTTGCATGAGGAAAGGTGGTGTTGACATTTACAAGTGCAAGGTGGCATTTTGTTTATACTCGGGGGCAAAAGCAAGAGAAATTCAGAGGCTTGAAAACTATTTTCTAGAGTATGAGAATGTTGGATTGAGTAAGGAAATGACAGAAAGGGAACAGGAACTAAAAATTTAAACAGAAGTTGAAAACTAAGAGAAACCGAAGCAATAAAATAGAAGGAAAATTTAAAACCTTGAAATTCCTATTCCTCTGCTAATATTAAGAAATAACACTGGAAATCCATTCCTTGGATCAATTAGAATCTGTGTAGCACAAAAAGTTGGACAACCGATCGCCGGAAGCTTGGTTTACAGTCGGATTGTTCGATGGGTTTTCGGGTAACCCGTGAGTTTTATAAGCTGTTTCCAGGAGCTTTAGCCGTTAAACGCCCCATCTGATATCGGAAAAGGATTGGCGACAACGAGAGGAGAAGATCGGTACCCATCTCGCCGCTTGAAGTTGCCGGAAAGTGATTGTGGGCCGGGTCGGACTTCGGATCGTAGAGAAACCCGACGCAGAGTACTCGGGCGAAGAAGAAGCTTCAAACGCAAAAGGAAGCTGCGTTTAGCCCTATACGACTTCGTTTTAAAGAATAACACCGCTAGTCCCTGGAGTCTGGTAAAGTTATTGGTTTGACCTCTGAAGTTTCTTTGGATTTTCATTCAGGTCCCTCTGCATCATACTTTGGTCTATTAACTCATTTTCGATTTTCAATTAGGTCCTTACTTATTCAAAATTGACCCTAAAACTTAATTTATGACTTCAATTGAGTCCAACAGATTTAATTAATTTAGTAATTGAATATATTATTGAAAATTAATTAGTTAAGGCCTAGATAATTATAATTAGTGTTATTAAAAGTGTTTATAAATATTTCTAGGCTGAATTCAAGAGGATAAAGAGGAATTGGAGATTTTTAGATTAGCAGAGCTTTTAAACAGGTTTGGTACTATTTTCAAAGTACTCGAACTGATTTCATTTTAAATTATTGAATTGCATTTTAATTATTTGATTTTTATTGAATAATTAATTTTGTGGAGAACTCGAATGTGTGTTCGAGTCGTAGTAATTGAATATATTATTGGAAATTAGTTAGTTAAGGCCTAGATAATTATAATTAGTGTTATTAAAAGTGTTTATAAACATTTCTAGGTTGAATTCAAGAGAATAAAGAGGAATTGGAGATTTTTGGATTAGAAGAGCTTTTAAACAGGTTTGGTACTATTTTCAAAGTACTCGAACTGATTTCATTTTAAATTATTGAATTGCATTTTAATTATTTGATTGTTATTGAATAATTGATTTTGTAGAGAACTCGAATGTGTGTTCGAGTCGTATTATGATTTTTAATGAATTTTTTTTATATCGACGAGGTAATCACAGGCGCCAGGGCTGTACAACCGAAATCAATCAACTGAAAAACCAAAAATTTTTTACATTAAAATCCAAACCGAACCTATCAACCCGACCAAACCAAATCGAATTCATCGGTTCGGTTCAATCGGGTCCTGAAAATTTTAGAAAAAACCAAAGAAAATTGTTGATTTTTTTCAGTTCAACCCGAATTAATCCGAACTAAAATCTAATTTTTTTTAAAATATAAAATCAAACTGAATCGATCAACCCGATTAAATCGAATCAAGCAAGTTAGTTCGGTTCGGTTCGGGTCAGTTTGGGTTTTGCACGCCCCTAGCAGGCACGATGCTACTGGCACGGTAAAGGCAGAATTATATTTAGATATGATTTTTATTATTATTTTGATTAAATTATACTTAAGTGAGATTTTATTACTCCTCAATGATTATTATTTTTGAAGCATGAGTATTAAATTTTATTATTAAACGTAACTATTTGCGAAATGGATATTTGAATTGAATGAGAAAGATTACCGAGAAATTATTATTGTGATACGGAATTGTTTTCTGTTCTACTTGGTTAGAGAAATCCTAGAGATAAGGATGTGTCATGATATATGATTGAGGAATTCTGCGCAGTGTGTTATTGATGAATTGGGCATAGTTATGGCTACGATCACGATTTATGACCCACATGAGAAATTACTGATAAAATGGATATAGTTATGGCTATGACCACGATCTATGACTCGTATGAGAAAATGTTGACAAAATGGCATAGTTATGGTTACGACCACAATCTATGACCAATTGAAACCCTTAGTCTTATTATTGGAATCCGATAATACCAATAGAGCGAGTTATAATTTGGAATGTTTTAAATACTTATTTGCAATCGAATTTATGATTTTATAATGTTGATTTCTTGATTTAAAATAATTAAAGATGTGCTTTTACGAAATGAATTCGTCAACTGCTTTTAAGTATATATATATATGTGTGTGTGTGTGTGTATGTGTGTGTGTGTATCCATTGAGCATGGAGTTGCTCAGCGAGTTATTTTCGTAACTTGCAGGTCCGTAGCTAAAAGCGTATAAAATCCAGCATTCACAGGAGCAGTTCCCCAGTACAACGTTTTGGTATAAATATATTATAGTTCGAAAGTTTTTAGTGTACTATTAAATAGCTGTTATGTAAAATAAATATAAGCTAGCTTTGGATTAAATATGTTGTATTAGTTGGGATAGTAATGACATATTGTTTAGCATGCCTATTTATAAGAAAAATTATTATTAGCTTTATATTATTCGAATATTGTGTAACAGTAGTTAACGGCGCTGTAACACTTTAACTTGTCTTATTCGTAAGACGGGTTGGGGTGTTACAATTCAAATTTTAATTTTTCGGTTATTTTACCGTTTTGTAAAATTGAATGAAATTGAGTATAGGAAAACTTTAGTAATATTTTTGGTGTTTTAAATGAGATATATTTTATTTAATTTATTTATGAGTTTGACATAGATATTATTTATAATTGGGTATTATTTTTGTAAATTATTTGATTGCTTGTACTCATAGCATTCATGAGCATGCATATTCACATTGTCTTAGAAATATCGTTAATTCTTATTTTGTTATTAGGCGGATATCCTTCTTCATGTTCATTTGGAAAAAAAATGGATGTTTCTCTTATCAGATTTGGAGATATCCATGAGTGTAATTGATTATTTCTGATGTGCAAGGTGCTAATAAATATATAGTTTATATAAGAAATACTACTTATATTTTATCCTTTCTATTTCACTATATAATATTCTTTCTTTACCTAAGACTGCATATGACTAGAAGACAGAAAAAACGTGTGTTTGAATAGATATTTGTTAATTATCTGAACATGATATTTCTTGTGTTGTGTGATGATGTGTCTTATGGGACGGAGGGTGCTAGTCTGAGGAGATTATTGAATTTGTTTATTGAGGCATCATGCCTATTTATTGTCATTGACATTGATTATTGAGGTTGTTATAAGGGAGATTATTGTTATTGTTTATTATTGTTGACATTGATTATTAAGGGTTTTATAAGGGAGGTTATTGTTATTGTTTATTGTTATTGACATTGATTATTGAGGCGGTATAAGGGATGGAGTATTTGACAAACGGTGGCCCCGACACTCTATCATGTTTGAATTATCTGTAATTGTTATAATTATTTTTAATACTATTATTTAGATTGTTTCCCTGCCATTGACAGACTTACTGAACATCTCTATATAACGCTCACACCAATATATGTTATTTTGTAGGTTCCTAATATTTCGCTGCAGCGAAGCTCAATTTTTTTTTCTTGAGCCCAGCATTTTAGTCGAGTTAGTTTATTTGTTTATTCTTGATAAATTTCTATTCTAGTTGATGTCCGAATTGTATAATTTTAGTTTAGTTGGCTATGCATTTGTAAATTTAAAAAGAATTTTTTCATTTAGTGATTTTTATGTAGTTTTACATTCTAGAATTTATTTTTAAGGTTTATATAGTCAGACTTCAGTACAGTTGCATGCCAGTCTTGACCATCGAATTTGGATTGTGACAAAAATGGTATTAGAGAGAGTCATCAGCTGAAAGTGCAGTGCATTGCATGGTGAGGTTTGTGTTTGTGTGTAGTTAGGCAAATCATTTTGAGGGCTTGTGCTGTCAGATTCCGGTCTAACTGCAAGCCGGTCGTAGGGTTGGGTCATGACATTGTTTAATATATATATATATATATATATATATATATATATATATATATATATATATATATATATATATATATATATATATATATATATATATATGA
>CATIWJ010402314.1:0-26003 GCA_949640765.1 Croton laevigatus
AGATATAACAATATCAAAGTAATTTAATTCACAAAGCAACCTCAAACTTAGTTTCAAACCAAATCACTAAATCCAAACCAATTGATTCGCAAAATACTACCTTCTAATTCAATCTCAACTCAATAACAAAATTTAATTTAATTAACAGCTCAATTCAAACCAAATTAATAAACAAAATTCAGTTTATCAAAATAATCTTAAACAAAACAGAAAATATAAATCAATTCACCAACACTGCAACTACCACAAATTTAAATGAACAATAAATTCATAATCCCAATCTCAATCCAATAAAAAGAGCAAATAAAAATAATTAACCCAAATTTAATACCCACAAAACTGTTCTAGCCATGAAGAACCAGCCGGCGTCGTTTCTGGTCCCCGTCCAGTCTCCTCCGTCCAAAGCCAACCTTCAGCTCGTGTTCTTACTCCTTCAGCAAACGTGAACCAGAAAAAGAAATGCCCAAAATTAGATCCAGTTGCCTCAAGAATAAACCGTCCGGTGCTTTGCTCAGGTCACCGTCCAGCCGTCGCTTCCAAGCAGAATCGTCGCAGTTTTCTTCAAATCGTGCTCCTTCTCTCTATCTCGTGTACAGCCGCCTCCTTTCCAGATCAGATCAGAAGCTTCGTGCCGCTATGCTCCCTTCAAATCAGAACCTTCTTCGTTCTCTCTTTGCTTCCTCTGGTTTCGTTGCGTCGCCCAGCTCCAAGACCAAGCTGCCGTCTCAAACCGTCCGGTGAAGCAGAAGTTGTGCCCAGCCTCTAGAAAATCGCCCTCTGGTCGCACCTCTCGTGAAGCAAAGCCCAGCCGTTGCCTCCTCTTCAAAACCCAGCTGCTTTATAAAGCCATCTTTGAAGCTTCTTTTTTTATTCAGAAACCAAAACACAGTGCTCCTCTGTCCTTCACGTGTACAGCTGCTTCTTCCTTTCCATTTTTTTTTTTATCAGACCCAGCTGTTTTTCACAACCAAAATGTGCTATTCTCTTTTCCACTTTCCACTATTATTTTCTCTTTTCCTCAAAAATCCCTATCGTGCCCTTCAAAACCAACCTTCTCTCCACTTCACCAAAGATCCAAGGAGCTAAAACGCAGCTCATCACAGCCAAAACGCCACAAAAATCCTGCGTTTTGGCTAACTTATTTCCTATTCAGCCCCATATTTCACAAAACTCCCAATTAATCCCTAGGCTTAATCCAGTATTCCTTTAATCGCCCATTTCTTGTCTCTTTTTCTTTTTTTGCAATATTAGCCACTTGAAACCTGAAAATAAAAGTTTAGAATATTAGTGCTAAAATTAATAATTAATTACCAATTATAAAGAAATTAAGCAACATTTCACATAAAAACAAATATAAAATTGGCACTAATCACAGACAGCTATAAAGCATGATTCTAAGGCACGACTATATGCATCGATGAGGAAGGATGGGAAGTGAAAGATTAATAGAATTTTCACTAGCCATAATCACGAACATAAACAATCAAATTGGAGGTTTATGAATCAACATCGGAATATTCAACCAAGTGCATAAAATATGATGAGTATGAAAGATGATGTGGGTATAAGGTTGGGCAAAACATATAGAAAGTTGGTTATAGAAGCTAGGAAAAAGCGAACTAAGACAAATACAAGTGAATTATAAGAGACTGTTGAGTTTGAAGGTTGTGATGTTGAGTTAGATGTACGTGCTGGTAACGGTAATGTTTGTGTTAACTTGGATGAGGTAAAGCTTTAATTGAACTGGTGTTCATGTAATATTTTGTAACATCACTGAATTTTTGTTATGAAAAGGTTGTGATCCGTCAGCATGTTTACCATCATATATATTCAAGTTTATTGTTTATGTAGGTGCATAATACTGGTGCATATGTAATTGTAAATAATGGCGGAGATGGTATTAACCATAAAGTAGTTGAGGAATGCAATAGTATTGTTTCAAATGTGTACAGTGGCAATGTGGGGATTATGCATTTGCTTGTAAGGCTCAAGCAACAAGTGATACTACTAAAGACATTGAACTAAATTATAAGGTGAAATATAATTGGAAAGAAGATACCAAAATTATTATTGTATTAATTCATTTTATGTGGTCATTTGGTATTGTAAGCATCCTTCATGTTTAGGACCCTTAGAAGGTGTTCACGCTTAGGATAATAAGAGGTTGCTCTCTCTTAGGTTAAGGAGAGATTACCTCTACCAAGGCTAGAGGAGAGGTCACTCTTACCTAGGCTAGGCAGGAGGTCGCCCTCTCGACCTTGACCTCCCATCCAGGCTAAGCTATTAGACCTTGAGAATCCAGGGGCCTCTTGAGTTCTAAGATTCTTGAGGTCCTTTGAGTCCTATTAGACGATAGGTTTCAGATCTCATCACCTTGGACTCCATATATAAGGTTTTCATCTAGCTTTTGTCAGAATTAATCATTTTCCACACTTTCATTGGTGTGGTGAGTGTGGACGAAGGTATTATTTGATCTTCAAATTACTTAAGTCATGACTATCAACCTTCAAGTCCTCAATTTCCTCCACTATTTCCCTAATGGATAAGCACCTCGTTACCCTCTAGGATATGGTTAATGCCACCTCGTACACACCATCAAACTTCATATGCAGACACCTTGAGGATGATACTTTTCCTATGGGGATAATCACATCATAATCCTACTATCTAAACCCACCTATAACTTTACCGCAAAATACCTCAAACTCTGCTATGACTACAGCCTCAAACCTGCCCTCTATCCAACATTTCACCTAAGAGCAGTTACTCAAGCTGTTCGATCAAATTCTATAATAAGACCCCTAGTTAATTAACCTTAGTCAGGGGCAGGTACTCGTTCCTCTTCCACCTCAAGCTGCAAGAGTGTCAGAAGGTGGAGATCACTTGGGGATCAACCAAAATGATAGGTTGATTGATAATAGGGAGGATAATCGAAGGAATGGAAGAGATGACGATGATGAGAGAGATTTGGATGACGATGTGCTATGAGAGAAGAGAGACCGTGAGTTCAATATAGGGATTTATTCTAGGAGGGAGTAGGCGGCTAGCGTTGAGAGATACCAAGATGAATAAAAGAAGGGGGCATGACTACAGTGATGGTGAAAAGGCCAATAATGAAGATTGGAGACCTTGCAAACAAAAATGGAATGATGAGGGGTGCGAAAATAATGAGGAGCAATATTGGAGGGAGTAGCTCACCAAGTTTGAGTTGGTGGAACTGATGAAAGACATACATAAGGGGGACGATGAGGAAGAACCCTTCCATGAAGTAGGCCTTTTTTTTGTTAAGTATTGAAAGGGCACCAGCTCCTAAGGGGTGAAAAGCACCTAATTTTAAAATAATTTACTTCAAAAAGGGAAACCTAGGAGTCATATGAGAAACTACCATAACTTTATAATAGCTAGAGGAGCAATGGATGCACTCATAGTCAAGCATTATTTGGAAACTCTGTCAGATGATGCTCACGAGTGGTTCCATAAGCAACCATGCTGCAGCATCTCTAATTTTAAGGAGTTGGTGGAGAAGATGATATTGGAGTTCAGGGTGAATATTTCTGTCACATCCCTAACTCTGTGATACTAGAAATACAGTAATACTAGTTGATAATTGAAATAGATAACCAAGTAAGGAGAAGCAAATTTAAAGGTAAAAAAAAAATTTAAATTAAAATACACGTCATGAATATGGTTGTAATTATTTAGAAATATAAAGATAAAATTTGGTAAATTATTAAAAAGTTTAAAATGATCATTATTATTGAGAAGTGGAAAATTGTAATCGGAAAAAAAAAATATAAAATGTAGATAAGATATGGGCGGAATAAATAGGAACAAATATTAAATTAGGGACTAAAAGGAAATTGTGCTAGAAGGCATAATAATAATAATAATAATAATACTAGTAGTAGTAGTAGTAATAGTAGTAATCATGAAAATGATAAAAAAGAAAATAAATGTGGGATTATGTGTTAAAAAAAAGAAAGACACGTATAAGAATAGAAAAATGAAGAAAATGGGAGAATGATGTAGATAATGGACAGATGGATTCATTGAAAAGAAGTAAAATTTGAATAGAATTAGAAAAGGAAGAAACGAGAAGAAGGAAAGAAGCAAAGTTAGAGTATAAAAATTTATATGGAAAACACAAAGAGAAAGAAATAAAAAGGATAGAAAATACAAGAAGAAGAAATGAGAAGCGGGAAACGAGAGTTAATTAGAATTATAATTATTTGATAAAATAGATGCTAGCAGAAATGAGTCCGAGACGACGACACGTAAAAAAAAGGACAGGCGAAGCAACAAATTCAGATTTGGTATTTTATGCTTTTTTAATTATATTTAAATAAATATGTTATGCATATGTAATTTGCAATGTTGTGCGACCGTGATATTAGCTGCAAATGTTTGCTATGTATGATAAATATTTATATATACATATATGAGAAATTAGAATGAGAAATTATGTTAAATAAGTATAAAGTACCCACTGAGCTAGTAGCTCAGCAAGTTTAGTGTATGCTAAACTTGTAGGTATTGGAAAGACGCAAAGGAAGCCAGAATAATCTAGTAGTGACAGGCCCACGAAAACACATAGTTTGACATATACTGAGGAACGAAGCCAGAAGGCTAGGAGGCCAGTGGACCAAAGAAATGGAAATTTTATATTTAGCTTGTAATTAATTGTAAATTTTATTTTAGTCAATATTAATATAATGTATAACCATGTGGCATTAGTCGTGGCACACTTAGCTCGGCTAGAAAATAGTCAGGTTAAGGGGTGTTACAATTTCTAAGAGAAAAAAAGCTTCAAACTTGAAGCTGATAATGAAAGGGGATGGCGAGCACCTGGACAAGTTTGTGGAGAGGTTCAGGGTAGTGGCCATCCAAGTAAAGAATCTAAACGTTCAGTTAGTTGTGCAAATAATGCAGTCCAATTGTCGATTCTAAGAGCTAACTGACTCTCTATCTCTGGATAAGCCCACCTCGATTCAAGACCTCCTAAATAACCTAGGTTCTCATATGCTAGGGCTATAAAATCAATGCCTCACATGTTGGAGTCTGCTCCTTATGTGCTTTGGCCATGAAGATATTGTCTTAGATGTTGAACCTTGATCCTCATCTACTTGGGCCAAAGATATTGTGTTGGATGTTGGACTCTGATTCTCATTTGTTTGGGCTAAAGATAATGTCACCATTGAGCGACCCCGGTCCTTATATGCTAAGGATATAAAGTCAACGCCACCCTTGGGTTGCCTTGCTCCTCATGTGCTTGGGCTTAAAGAATTCTCACATAGACGACTCATTCATCAATAGCTAAAATCGCTCTTTAACGGTATGTATGGCTAGTTCAGTTATAAGCCTAATTCAAATTCGTTCATCAAAATGGCCTATGGATAAGTTTAATTCTATCAAAATTTTCTAAGTGTGAAAATATGTGTGTTATATTTGAATAAGGGTGACTTGCACCATCGGAGGCATGCTATCTTATCTAGCTAGGTCCCTTTGTAGCCTCCTTTCTTCTTCATCTTCATGGTTTTCCTCCTCCTCCTCCCATATGTTCAAATTTTGGTGTGGGAAAGGTCACGATTCTAGAAATTTCATTGTAAACTTCTGACTAGTATGGAGTGTGGCCTAGACATGGAATAACTTCGCACTTAGAGGGAGGCATCCATATATATTCAATTATAGTTACCTCTACTGGCCAAACGCCACATAGATGTTGCCAAAACCAATTCTTAAAAAGTGTTTTTATTGGCCAAGTGTCGAGTGAAGTTTGCTACAAAAGGATTCTCTAGCATACTTCCTTTTTTTTTAATAATGCTCTTCTACATAAAAGTTTACAAAGGTCATACGCCCAAGAGAGATCGATGATACCTCTCAAGCAATCCGTTGACAGAGTTTAGCAAGAAAAAGGTTAGTTTATGTGTTGGAAGTGAAAGCTCACTCTTTCACCTTTGGACGAAGCAAATGTCGTAGCTTGGAGTACTTGATGCGACCCCTAACAGGTCTTGTTAATTGAACCAAGACATGAAATGACTTGGACTGAGGAGGGAGACATTTGTAAGCCTCCTTTATATTTAGAACCCCACAAAGGGGGTAGTCGCCCCATATGATCATTCTATAAAGAGGATGGGCCAATGCCTGGCCTCATTAAAAAAAAAAATTTAGACACTTTTGAGACTTTCAGTTATTAATGGAATAGTTGTGGGAGTGGTCAATAATGGCCTACGACTATTCATACGATTTGAGCTATACAATACTTAAATTAGGGTTATTGAAAATAAGAAAAAAGTCAAATTAGAATAAGCTAAAATAGAAAATGCAATTCCAAGCATAGCGCAGGTACATAATCTAATTTTCAATTATAATAAATGATTTCCAAAAAATTTAATAATTGATATTTAATTTCATTTTACATTTTTTAAGCCACGTGGTAGTTACATGTCATGATTTTATTGGTATTTAAATAGGTCATCAACAAGTTGGCTTTCCGGCGAGTCCATGTACAAAATGCACCAAATTGAGCATCAAATATGGAATTCAGACATCAATTTGGCAAAAAAAAAAATAAGGTAAGACACCAAATTGACACAATTAGTAAACTTCAGACACCAAATGTATGAATTGCCCTTTATTATAATTTTTCTATGACATTTATATGGAACCAGGTGCTCCCGGCACCGGATATGACTGCTACAAATCATAATAGATAAAGCCTATACACCGATGGGTAGCCGTTGCTAAAAAACAAACACCGATGGTAGCCGAACGGCATGCCTGTGAAAAAGAATCTTGATGTCGTAAAAGACACGTGTATACAGTTCCATTATATAATTTTTCAACAGTTGTGGCCTGTGGGAGAGGGATTATTGTATTGTAAACTTCAATTGAAAAGAAAGAAAATAAAGCTTTCTTTCCGTTTGCTTTTTCTCTTGTTTTCAAAAAGAAAGAAAGCGAAAAAGAGGAAATCAGTGTCCAGTTCTTTTCCCTACAAATAAAGGTTGATTTTTTCAAATCTTTTCTTTTCTTGATTTTTCCTTTTTTTTCTTCTTTTGCATTCTGTTAGAATACCCAATAACTTTTGAATGAAAATTCTTTTGTTTTTGGTTTTTTCTTGTCTCTATGATTCGTGCAGGGGATATTCTGAGGAAGAGGAACTGCAAAATCATAATCTCTTTTACAATTCAGCAACCATACGGAGAATCTTTCATTTTCAATTGCTTATTATCCGTTTGTTCAATACCATTTTTTGCGTTTCTTTGGGATGAATCGTCGTTTTCTTTAGGACCCACTTCTTGCAAATGCCACTGAATTTGATAGCTCATTGAGGTGGACTCACTGGATAGACGCATGCATTTATGGTAATAGTTCCGGCTGGTTGCTGAGAAAAAAGAAAGGCGTGTGAGTGTGAGATAGAAAAGGAGATATGAGGTTTTGAAAATTAAAAAAGTGTTTTTCATATTTTGGTCATCTCTATCTATCTAAATAAAGAGGAAAAAAATTACAAGTCTTCTTCCAATTATGAATGATCCGTGACTCTGGTTTTCAAGTTTCTTATGCGTTTAATAAGTAGAAGAAGAAGCGTAAGCAAATGGTATTTGTTCCTAAATGGTAGCTTAGTGGATTGATAATAGTTTGACTTAAGTGGTATGTATGATTTGCTTACATAAGATTATTTGGTATTAGGAGATTTAAATATTGTAATGTAGACTTGTCTCCTTTGCAAGAGTCTGAATATTCCAAACAAATCTTTTCATTCATGCCTTAAAATATTTAAAACATATATTTTTTTTCAATTTATGTTTGATTAATATAAATGAACTGTCTTAAAGAGCTGGAAGCCATTTAAATTACTACATATATATCTTCATCAAATGGTTAATTTCTCCTTTCCTTTTCATAGACTTTATTTTACTGTATTTAGTTGTTGTATGTTAGTGTACTTAATTAAATAAAAAATCTTGAAAACGTCTAATGAAAATTTATTAGACATGTTTTGCTTAAATTGTCAGGATCATCTTATGACAGTTTTTAAGCAACTTGTGTTAGCCACAGCTCACAATTACTGGATCTTACCCACCCACTTTAAATGGTTGCTTTCATTTGTTTCCTTGGAATTCTCTGTCTTTGCGCCATTTGTTGTTGACTTTTAAGGGACAATTGTTCTTTTAAAACTTCATATTTTCCCTTCTTTTTTGTGCAGAGTCAAAAATTTTATGCAGTTCAACATTGAACAAATGGGTTTGCATAACTTATCCATGAATTCTTAGCTTTAATGTTTTTTTGGGGGAAAAAAAATCTAAGCTTTACTTTCATTTATGCAAAACAAGAGTAGGATTTTATTTGAAACTAGAGTTCAATAAATAAGGGATCTCCAGATTGCAACAGCAAACAAAATTTGTTCGTTGATATATATCAGGTGGAAATGAATGATGTCGTTGTAGTTCCGATTGTTTAGCTTAGCCATATTAATTCTTGTTGGTGGCTTGCAGGTGGAGTTGTAGCACTGGATAAACTGTTGATTTTCAGAATTTGGTTTGACTGAATCATGCTCCTGGCTTTCAGACATTGCTTTTGCATAAAGAGGTCGAAGCATACACCAGGATATGAGGAACCCACTGTTCTTGCTGCTGAAACACCTTGTTAGTTTGCATTATCGTGTACTATTTCACAGAATTAGTTTGTTTTGCAAAGTGATTTTTCAAAAACTTTACAGCATTTAGGATGCAACTGCCTGTAGTTTGAGTGTCCTCTTGTTTTTCTTTTGGTTATAATAGCTATTGAATGTAGAATGACAATTATTTGAAATATTTTTCTGTTGCAGTTACTGTTAGCGAAGTAGAAGCTTTGTATGAGTTTTATAAGAAATTAAGCAACTCAATATTTAAAGATGGGCTTATTCATAAGGTATACAATTTGCGGAATTTATATGCCTATCAATTAATGTATGTCGATATTAATTACCCAATTATGACTTTGTATGCTTTATTTTTTCACCAGGAAGAATTTCAGCTTGCGCTTTTCAGGAACAGAAACAGAAAGAATTTTTTCGCTGACAGGGTGTGCACTGCTAAGCCTCTCCTTCTCTTCTTTAATTTCTTTTGAAACATTGAAGTGCTTAAGATTATTCTCGTGCTTAAACTTAATAAGCTGTGTTTTATGTTTCACCTTTTTTGCGCTCGCTTTTTGCATCCGCAATGGCTAATACTTTCTACATTTTAACTTTTGTAGGTCTTTGATGTATTTGATATCAAGCGCAATGGCGTAATTGAATTCGGAGAATTTGTCCGATCATTGGGTGTCTTTCATCCCAATGCACCAGTGGAAGATAAGATTAAATGTAAGATTGTTGATTCCGCAGCTGGAAATGGTTGAGGAAATGCAATTAAATATGCAGAGATAAATATTTCTTTCATTTCCTTTTCATCCCAATAAAATAACTTGTGGTGACTTCTTTCTTTTGCAGTTGCTTTCAAATTATATGATCTAAGGCAAACTGGTTCTATCGAAAGAAATGAGGTCAGCAAAACACATTCTTTTCATTATCTTGTTATAAATTCTTCAAGAATCAGGAACTTGTCAAGAACTTTGCAAAGTTTATTTACTTTATATTGGTTGATAGTTGAAGGAGATGGTGTTAGCGCTTCTTCATGAGTCAGAACTGGTACTATCGGATGATGTTGTTGAAACAATTGTGGATAAGGTACATACTTGTTTGCTTGTCGGAACTCTATCTAGTATAATGTTTATTCAGTATATTGACTTGTGAAGGCATTTCCCAGACTTTTAGTGATGCAGACGCAAAAGGTGATGGAAGAATTGATTCAGAAGAGTGGATGGAATTTGCGAAAAGGAATCCATCGCTTTTAAAGAACATGACTCTGCCATATTTAAAGTAAGTAGCGATTTATCAACCATATTTCCTGTCGATGAGATGAATATTCAAAGTAGCTAAAGATTAAGAATATGGCTATTAATTTCTTCCAGGGATATAACTATGGCATTTCCCAGTTTCGTGCTATATTCTGAAGTGCAAGATTTGGAAACCGAGGTTTAGAGAGTGTCCAATTTTGCCGATACAAATCTGAATTAATTCTCTTCCATCACACAGCTGCTGAAATTTTGTGTTTAGATGTCTTTAGAATGTATATTTTAGAGTGTAGATTGGAATAAAAGAAAAAGTAAGTTTTGAGGTGAAAAGTAATGGTGTTGTCAAATGCTAAATCAAACCAAACCAAACCAAAATTATCTAAGTAAAGAAGAGAATACAGGTATGTGGATGCATATGACATTTGCAAAGGGACCAAGCCAAGGAGCAACAATTCAGAAATTGTAATTATTTTTGCACTTTATATAGTAATGTGTATTGAGTAGTCAAAAGAAGGTTTAAATGTTTATATCGGAATACAAATTTTCATCCTGCATTACTTACTGTTTTCTTTTAAATATTAATGTTGTACAACATGTGCAATGTGCCATTGGTGGGATAAATTCGATTTGTTACTTTTTATATTGTTTTGTTTATTGAAAGGGATGCAATACAAAATACGAATTTATTCTTTGAGCATGGAATGATAATTTATATCATAAGATTTATTGAAAGAAGATTTATTAAAAGACTCAAGCGCTAGTGCTGGCAATTAATTGACGTGAAAAATCCCAAGAAATTTAAGAAATCAAAGACCAGACAGATTGAGTTGCCACCGAGAATTCATGTAATATGGTTGCCACCGAGGATTCATGTAACATGAATTCAAGAAATTGAAGAAATCAAACAACGGTCCGAGTTGCCACCAAGAATTCATGTAATATGATCAAACACTGGACCAAATTGCCAATGTAATATAATCAATCATGTAATATAGACCAAATTGCCAATGTAATATGATCAAGCACTGGACCGAATTGCCACCAAGAATTCATGTATATTTCAATTTGTACATTTTTCCCCTAATAAATGATGTATTTCTTTTCTCAAAAAAATAAATAAGAGAACGAACGTATATAATATTAAAAGTACATGGACGAATTCATTAATTTTGCGAGTAACATATTATTATTTCGAAAAAAAAAAGGTCTATCAGTGCAAGAAATGTGGAAGACAGTAGAAATATTACAATCCACTCGCTAAGTGGAGATGGCTAGAATTACAAACCCACGATGGAACTTAAATAACTCTATATTGCTCATTTTTCTGAGACTTTGCCTCTACACAGACATCATCTTGGTGATGTATGAGAGTGGGTTTTGATCTTTTTTTTTTCACAAAATAACAGTGAATGGAAAACTTATCCAAACTTTCTAATGGAGGGGACATTTCAATTTCACAAATTCCTTTCGAAAAACTCCCAAACTCTCTCTTCCATGTAAATCCTATCTCTGTGTCGGCGTGGCATGTGACGTTCATCTGGGAAAATTAGCAACTCATAGGGTTTTCTAGCTGCTACTAGAGAATTAACAAGCCTTGCAGTGTGCCTAAAATGGACATTTTCATCAATCATCCCATGCACCAATAATAACTTCCCTTTTAACTTGTGTATGTGATGCATCACGGAGCTGGAATCGTAACCGTTCGGATTCTGACTTGGCAATCCCATGTACTTTTCAGTAAAAAAAGTGTCGTATCCGTCCCATGAAGTCACAGGTGCTCCTGCAACAGCACAACTGAACACATCGGGAAATCTGGCCAACATCATACCTGACATATATCCTCCATAGCTCCATCCATACAACCCAATATGCCCTACTTTTGAGAGCCCTTTCTTGATGAGCCATTCTGTGCCAGTAAGCTGGTCATTCGCATCAACACAGCCAGCATTGTATTTCAGGGAACCTTCAAACTTTAGCCCACGTCGAGCACTCCCTCTATTATCCAGCTGCGAATAATAAAAGATTCTTTTTTGAAAAACAACTCAACATCGTGCATGGCAAGTTCATTTCAGTCTATGTTCTATAATGCCGAAGTATAATCTCAATCAACAGCAGACATTTCCAATAATATTTTGCATTGAATTTCTGAATTTTTAATACTTAAATATAATAGTTACTCTCCAATAATATGGCAAAAAAATAATTAAGAGGAGAGACAGAAAAAGGAGGAGATAAGATGTGTTTTAAGAAATTAAAGAAAAAACAATTGTATTCGATGCATAAAAATGTAAAATTTATAAAAAAATTAATTAAGCCTCAATCTTCTCAAAGATTGATAAGTTTGTGTCAAAAGAAAATTCTCAAAAGCAGCAGGTGCTTGTAAAGTTGGGGAGTTATGAGGAAAGAAACAAATTAAAACAGTAAAATCAGAACCACGGAAACATTTGAAGATGTATGAAGGAAAAACTAACCTTCCAAACAAGAATGCCTTTGCTCCGTAAATATTGAGCTCTCATGTCAACAGTATTTAACCAAGAATCACAAACATACTGTACACAGGGGCCACCATATACACTGATCAAGGTTTTGTAAGGTGGTGGTCCAAATTTTGTCGGATCAGGCTTATATAATGCACCATATAATAATGTCCCATCGTTTGCCTGTATCTGAACTAGCTCTGGTGGCTGAATATCAAGCCTTTTAAATCGTGGAATGGGGAATGGCTGTTCATATAGAGGCATAATTACACTTCCATCATGCAAGGAAGAAAGCAGAATCCTAGGAGGGAAGTCAAGGGAATCATGAATATCAATAAAATTACGCATGTGATGATCAAGTACAACCACATGTTTCCCCTTACCATGTGTTAGCCTAACTGGCCCAAGCAAGTTTTGGTTGCCATCTGGGTATAGTTTGGTGCAGTAAAGGTTAGACTCCAATGGTCCGTCTAGAGTTGCAGTAAAATATATAAGACCTGCAGCCTCATTTACACCAGCAATTTGTTCAACCATCCATTCACCTTCAGTGATAGGTCCCAAGCATGTGCCACTTGCATCATGGAGATACAAATGTCTGAATCCTGTTTTTTCACTAGCCCAGATAAATCCTCCAGAGTATTTAGTGACACTTTTATCCAATGGAGTGAAGCAATCATGTAAATTTACCCATATATCCTGTTCTTCCACCAATATAACTCTTTTTTGGCCTGTCCTAATGTCAAACTTAAGGAGCTTCAGTTTGGAGTGAGACCTGTTTAAAACCTGAGCTATCAGAATATCTCCGTGCATCCAATTGACTCTAGCCAAATATTCATCCTCATTGTCGAGTTCCTGTGTTCCTCCACATACAAGATCCAACCAAGTTATAGGACCACCAGCAACAGAAACTACACCAAGGCGAACTTTGACATTTGAAGCTCCTGCAAAGGGATAAGCATGGTCTTCTTGTGCCTCAGAACCAACAGAGCTTTTACCTTGGTGCATAATTCTAAAAAGAGGAATGCTAGATGAATCAACCTGTGTGAACGCAATGAATTTGCCATCAAGCGACCACCAAAATCCACTCTTCCTATCCATTTCTTCCTGAAACCAACAAAATTAAAGAACTTACAATGGTATAACAAATAACAATCCATACACAGGAAACATCATATTATGGAAGAATCAATTGCTAGCAGCATAAAATGAGTGCAGAGTGGGAAAAAAATTTTACATATAAGGGTCGACACACATGACTAGGATGCAGCTTGAAGAGACAATAAATGGAAGGTTGTGAACAATTGGAAAAAAAAAAAAAATCATAAAGATAACCCATATCCATAACTAAAGCATAACCATTATTTAAATATTAGGAATAAGACCATTTTTTTAAAATAAAAAGGTACAGTATAACCTCAAATCTCCAATATCTAGAACAGAATAGTTTATCTTTATCCTAAAAGTTGTATTCACCAAATAAAGAAATTGTTTTTCGACCATTCATAATGGAGACAGTATTCAGTGTCCCCTTTGCTTCCAACCAAATGTGCAGTAATCAACCAAAACACACACTTTAAAATGAATCCATCATTATAATTCTCTCAGGAAGACCAGAGGAAAAGATTTGCAAATCATACTATGCCTCAGTCAACACTATTGAGAAGAAAAAGAAAATAATCGAATATAGTTCTCACCTGAGCTATATATTCAGCAAGGCCATGAGTCTGCAGGGGAGAAAAGGCGAGTCAGGATTGAAGTAAAAGAACTATAATAGTATGTCAACTTCATACGATGCCTTAGAGTTTCATGCCATAATCCTACTTCCGAAATCCATCTTCAATTTCAAATTTATTAGCACATAAACATTATAGTGACGTTGTAAAAACAGAAACCAAATCACTGTGGCACATTTTGATAAGTTCTCCACAGTGTCTACCATATCACTGCAATGTGTCAAATTTGAAACATGGATAAGATGTCAAAAAGGCTCAAATTTAATGGAAATTTTACACAAAGCCGAAGAAGGGTAAGATGACGGCAGCACACTAAAACATATAATAATGCTGATTTATACATTTCAGACACAGTGAACATAAAAAGGAAAAAGTAGTCGGAATTCATACTAGCCAATGTAGCTCAAAATGAAAAGCGAATTAATTCACATTGACCTAATGGAAAATATGGCACTAGAAACAGCAGCAATGTAAAGAAGATTTGTAGCAAAACCCACCTAGATGCGCTTCAATTGCATGGTGAATTGACTTTGGTTCTGTATATTTAGCATACTTATCATGCATGAAAGTAGCAATATGATAGTTGAAGCCAAAACTATAGTCAATGAAAGTTAAAATGACTCCACATAAATATCTATTAGACAGTCAAAGCATGCACAATATAATCTAGAAAATAAAACCTTGGACAAATACCGTTTAGTTGCAAACTTACCAGTGTATTTCCCTGAGCGCCATATGTTAATTGTTTAGTGTCACCGTACAAGAGATTTAAAACATGCAGTTCACCATCCTTAACATAAGCAAGCATGGTACTATCAGGGGACAGATGTGGATCAATAATTGGTGAAGATGAAGAGCTAGGAAGTTTAAGCTCTGGCTTTGATGAGGAAAATTCCTGGAAGTAAATCTGCAAATACAAACCCGACAAGTTAGGGTACTATAATATGTGCATCGAAAAACAAGATCCTTTTAGTGCTAATATGTATATAATGCATAACCAAGATCCTTTCAATGCTAATATGTGCATAATATTAACAAACAAGCCAATGTGCAAAACCTAATAGCTGAAGAAAAATAATAGTCAATGGTGAGAATGCTGGGTGCTTAGATTCAAATAGTCCCAATAAAGTACAAGTTAAGGAAAATGAATTGAAATTCTCAAAGATGATAATGTAAAAAACTCATCACGCACATTAGCTTAAAGAAATAATTAATGAATGTTTACAAATCAAATGATCAACTCCAGTTACACTAGCTACAAAAAAAGGAAATAGACATGCTACTACTACCATCAGGAAGCAATGAAGTAAAATCAATGAGATTTTATTCATCTACCTTGTCAAGACAATACGACTGAAAAATAAAATCGAACTAACAAAACAATAAAAGCAAGTAGAAGAATAAGTGCACAAACCCCAGCAGGCAATGGAACCATAATGGCCTTCTTTTTGGAGCTTGTCTTCAGCCACTCATAACGAGTGACTCCTAGCCCGCGCTCTCTGGACCTCTCCCTTCTCAACTTCTCTTCTGGGGATAAATTACTCTCATCAAGACCACCATCAGGGGGACAAAAGAACAACTCCTGCTTGCCAGTCTTAAGATCAAAAGCAAAGACCTTTTTGTTCAAAGAGTGATCAGGACTGAACAAGTAAGTTATCAAAGAATCGTCAAGACTGAAACTGATACAAGTTGGAGCACCATATCCAGGCAATGGAGATTGTACAATTTCCTCAACAGGGAAGACTATACAATCATCTAGATTTTGTTCTGTGGTGGTGTTATCGGTTACAGGCATGTCGTTATTGAATGATCCCAAACGCTTCAATTTCTTATTTTCCTTCTCTTCCACAGATTGCATCACAAAGGAACCAACTACTAGCAAAAAAACATGAACCCAATTCCCTCCATTTTCTCAGCAATGAAATGGTGTAAAAACATATTGTTATAATATAAAGAAACCATAAAGAAAAAAGTAGCTGATTTTACCTGCAAAGATACTCCAACCAAAGGATAAGTTCACAAGCAAAGTTGTCAGCGTCACGAGAAACAAGCTGTTGGATCCCGATCGAATGCAATACTTAAATATCAGCTGAACCGAATTTTGGGTTTTTGTAATTGGAAATATGGAAAACTAAAACTTAGTTTTTTTTTCTCAAAATAAGGGAGGAATTGGACTCGAATAGAATACACACACACTTGCTTTTTCTTCCTTAAAAAGTAATGAATTGATCGACAATGAAAGCCAAACACAAAGTGATAAAGAGATTTAGATTCCTGGGCAAGATCGAATTCGACGAATAAGAATCTAAAATTCTAGAGGAATAGGAATTCGATTCTGTGTCTGTGACAGAGAGAAAGTAAACTGAATTCTTTTTTATGTTTTGGCGTTGGGCTTTTGGCTTTGGCGACCTGAATCCCAACACGATTCAACAAAATTTTACTCCTTGAAATTTCCATCATCAACCAATTGAAACTTCTGCAATCAAAATCAAATTTACAGTAGCAATTTGTTAATTGATTGAAAATGTTTTTATCTGGGTTTTACAGTATGTTTGGATGAAGCGACGGAGGTGTAATTAATAGAACGGTAAGAAAGTTAAGTAAGGTGAGGGGTAAGAAATTTAACGGAAAAAGCAGAGTTAAATTAAAGAAAAGGACAATTTTGTCTTCCGAAATTAAAAAGAAGAGATAAAATCACTCATAGGAATACATGCACAAAAGAGTACAATCAATGAAAATAGAAGGATAAAATTGTAATTTAGCAGTTTTGAAATGGGTTACCAACTGGGACTTGGAGGTCGACAATATGGAGGAAGTTCCATGATTCTACCGTATAATTGTGTTGGAGACTGTTCCTTCTCCATCTGTTGAATCGTTGGCTAATCTGGTATAATTGAAATGACAACATCTTCAGCTGTGTCAAGATTATCCCATCTTAAAGGCCATCTCAATCCTACGGACTCCTACTCCAAGGCAAATTCTCCATCCGTCTCTCTCCAATGTTTTACGCTGCTGCTGCTAATTAATGCTATACTATTTGATGTTTTGGGCTCTGTAGATTGAAAGTTTGGTGAAGTTATCTCCGGAGGTTTCTCAAGCTCTCTCGGGCGGTCAACCTGTTGTTGCCTTAGAATCCACTATTATATCCCACGGTAACTTTCAATTTCTTCTTCTTCTTCTTCTTCTTCTTTTGCAATTACAATTTCCTTATCTCATGTGTTTTGGTAATTTTGTTTATTAAGGGATGCCATATCCTCAGAATCTGGAGACAGCAATAGCAGTGGAGGCGATTGTGCGAAACAATGGAGCGGTTCCTGCTACAATTGCAATTTTAGATGGCATTCCATGTGTAGGTTTGATGATGAAACTCTCTTATTTTACCCTTCCAATTACTTTATATATATATATCTTGTTTATCCTAATGTTGAATTGTTTGCATTTCTCATTTTCTTAATCTAACCTGTGTATTTTACTATTTAGGCTTAAGCATAGAAGAACTGGAGAGACTTGCTATTCTGGGTACTAAAGCAATAAAGACTGCTAGGAGGGACATTGTTCATGTTGTAAGTAACTTTCCCTATCTATTTTTCAAAATTGGACTTGGAAATGTTTTATTTCACTACATCTGGATCAAATAGGCATTCCTTTTCAGATAACTTAGCATTTTTGGGCGTGCTTTTTATAGGTGGCCACAAGACGGAATGGTGCAACTACTGTTTCTGCATCCATGTATTTCGCTTCAATGGTTCGTAGTTATAGAAACTTTGCACTCGTTATTATATTTTTTCTCGATTTAGTATCTCCTAAAAATAAGTTTCAATCTTTCAGTAAGATTTATACATCAAAACTCACGCAGGTTGATATTCCTGTTTTTGTTACTGGAGGAACTGGAGGAGTTCACAGACATGGAGAGCATAGTATGTTTCCCTTCCTTCTATGTTCTGCAATAAATGGATCTATTTTCTCTATTATTGATACAAATCAATGATCCTTTAATGATTTCAGAGGGGTGTAGAAGAAGAATTATTCATTATGTGTGTATAGAGAAAAGAATGAAGCTGATATCTACCATTACTTTCATCTTGCAATAAAAAAATTTGATTTATTTGTTCTGTGGTGTGAATTATTTTTCTTTAAAGAAATTCTATGCATGTGTATAATAAAATTTCTTGAATCTCCAATGTGTTCTAGAAGAAAATTTGGTACAGTATAGTTGTATTAGTCAAAATTTAGCCATTCAATAGTTTTTTCTGATTTGGATTAATGAGCAGGTGATAAAATAAATCTAATTAATATCAGAATTAATGATCATGCAAGCAATATTAGTGCCCAATGCTTCTGGATTATCATTTCAAGTTTCAAAATATATTTTTTTATTCTAATGATTAGGTTAAGCGTAGGCTTGATGAGCCTGTGATTAAATTGGTATATGAAAGTTATTGTATTTCCTAAAAATAATAGAGCATCATAAATTTATAATGAAAATAGAAGTTGAAACTTCAGCACTGACTTTATCTTTTAAAGTTTTTCATCAATGTTAAATATCTTTGATTGATAAGTTATCTCAATTTTTCTTTTAAATCCATAAATGCTTCTGTATTTTAAGAGCTTAGCTAATCAATTTTGTTCTTAACTTAATTAATATTTATTTTGAACTAGAATTTCTTTTAAATTCTATGTTAATTTTATTTGAATTTATTAAGTTGTTGCTATCTAATTTCCAAACTTTAAACAGGTTTATTTGAATTTGATGATCTTATTATTGCAAGATAAAGCTATGAAAAAGGTGTGTAGGCTTGTACCAGTAGCAAATTTTATGTGTTTTAATGGATACCGATACAAGAGTTAGATGCAGATGGACTGCAGGTGTTAACTAGGAAATGGGAGAGACCTAACTATTACCTAGGGAGGTGAAAATGTATGGAAAATATTTAAGCGAACCTTAATGTTCGTGATCCATTGTATTGTAAGAAAGTAATTTTAGTTTGCTGATGGATGAAAAATATGTCTCCTAGTGCAGAGGAAAAGTGGATAGAAAGGAATATAGTGATAGAAGTAAAAGTGATTTAGTCTCAAGGATAAAATGGTCAAGATAATGGCCCAAGAGCCAGTGGCATAGGACCAGGCTGTAGTATATATAATTTATCCGTAATAGAAATAAAAGACCAAGTTTTTCATTACATAACGGGTTGCAATTAATTTCAGTATGATGTAAGACACACATTTATTACCTCTTAGATGAATCTTTAAAATTGTTTTTTCTTTTCAAATTAACATTGAATATTAGACACATAGTTATTACATTTAAACTTTAGCTTATTATTGGAAGAACTCTTATTTTTATCTTCATCTTTTCATGTATTGGCAGCAATGGATATATCATCTGATCTTACTGAGCTTGGCAGAACTCCAGTTGCTGTTATCTCTGCTGGAGTAAAATCTATATTAGATATTCCAAGGACTCTTGAATATTTGGTATATATGGCATTTAGAACTCTAAATATTGTTGCCAGCTATTCAATATTTGATGATAATCTCATGCAGTGCAAGGCTTGTGCTTAAGGTAAAAATCTATTATGAGATTCTCGTGCTTGTTTTTTCACAGGAAACTCAAGGAGTTTGTGTTGCTGCTTATAAGACCAATGAGTTCCCTGCATTTTTCACTGAAACAAGTGGCTATAAGGTACTGATGATGATGAAAAACCTTTTCCCTTTGAAGATAGTCTTGAATTATGATTAGAACCTTGACTTTGTCCTTGAAAGAGTAGATATAGTCTCAGAAATAATGGAAGTGTTATTAAACTTGCAAACAGAAGAATATATTATATAGATATTTACTATACAAGCATGAAAAACTGATATGAAAGGTTGTGCTATATGCATGAGAAGGCGAAACCATAAAACTTTAAATAAGAATACCTGTTTTACGTTCACATCTAGCAGCTGGTCTATTGATATTTTGTGTAACTTTATATGTTTAAAATTTAATTTATTCCAATGGATTTTGCTGATTGAATTGTGGCTATAATTAGGCACCTTGTCGTGTGGACACTCCAGAAGACTGTGCTCGGCTCATAGGCAAGTGAAAATATCTGTCTATTTGACCCCTATCTCTTCCATCACTAGCAGAGAAGCCCTATTTTTCCCTTGAAGTTTTGGCACTTTGATCAATTGAATTGATTTCTCTAACTTTAATTGGATCCAATAGACGTTTGAAATCTTATTTTTTTACAATGAAGTCCTCAGCCAGCAACACTAGAATGAAGCATCACATTGGTATAGTGGAGGAATTTTATAGGGGAAAAACATAACGGGACCATTTGCTGTTAGTTTTTGGAAGAACAATATTGTTATTAGTAAGGCATTCATGGCAGGAATTTCACAGCATTATTGAAGAAGACTAAAGATTACTGCTAAAGACTTCAGTTGATTCAACTTATAAAATGTGAGAACTCAATTGACTGAAGTGTGAGTTGAAGGGGCAAATTCTCCTCCTTAGAATCTGATAGGTCTATGGATCAAGGGCCAAGCCTCTTGAAGTATATTCTAGAAGAAAGATATCTGCAGAGGGTAGCAACAGAACATCAAATTGAAGATTGGGAATCATGCAAGTATTAGTTACTTTTGTAAGAGGCTATGGAGCTGTTCATAAAAATTAGATGTCTGAGTAATTGAGCTGTTAACTATATTTAGTAGTTGTTTACAAAATGCTAGAAGTTAAAAGATAAGGGGATTAATCTTTTTCTAAAACACAACTAAACCTCTAAAAATTATATAATCGAAAAAAAAAAAAAATGGTTGAAACGTTTAATGTACTTGACAAGCTATTGCCAGATACAACCTGTATTATTGAAAGTTAGCAGAGAGAGAAAGAGAGATTATCTTAGGAAATCATATAGTTCATTGGGGCAGAGAAATCTGCCTTGGGTTTGGCCTGGGGGTTTCTTGCAACCATTCTAGCCTTTTCCTTATATAAATTTGTTTGTTCTTTTTGTTAATTTGCTCTTGTTCTTAATCTCTACTAGGATATTGTAACTAGAGATTATTATTAATCAAAGCCTCCTATTCTCGGTTTAGAGCTTTTAATTCCTTTATGTTATAGTCGGTTGTTGCTGCAGAATTGAATTATATTTATTTGTTTTTTATTTTGATGATTTCAGATGTAAATGTGAAATTTAAGCTTGGAACTGGGATTCTGATTGCTGTTCCCATCCCAAAAGAACATTCAGCTTCTGGAAACTTGATTGAGTCTGCCATACAACTTGCTCTTAAGGAAGCCAGGTTGAAAATGTCTTTGGCTCATCATATATCTATCTGCTATGTTTGTTGCCTATGGATTTTGTATTAAATCTGGCTTTTGCATAAAATTTGACTGGGGTTTCAGGGAAAAGAAGATAACAGGAAATGCTGAAACCCCCTTCTTGCTTGCAAGAGTGAACGAAATAACTGGAGGTGCCTCACTGGCTGCAAGTATCCTTTCTCTTCTCAGTATCTTTTTCTTTTTTCTAATTCAATTTCTTGGGGATGTGGAGAGCTTGGAGAATCCGGTTAGAACATTTTGTTTAGGTTAATTTTGGGGAAACTATTAGGTTTTGGGTGGAAGCGAGGTTAATGAAGTAAAAAGGAGAACATATAAATGGGTTTTGTGAGGCATGTGTGGGAGAATTGAAGGGCTGTGAACAATAATGAGGAATGGTTGAAGTAGAGGGGTAATTCCTTAGGCTTCACAAAATTAATGTTCTTGGGTATCACATTCAAAATTCTGGAAGAATAACACCTAGGAAGAATTGCATCACACACTCAAAACTTCAAATAGTGTAAAAGCTGATATTTAAAACCAAGCCTTACCCTCCATATTTGTAGACTTCAGTTAATGCCAATCTTTAAAAGGAAAGGATTTTCTAACCACCCTTGAGCCTTTAATAGCAGGGTGTTAAGCATCCTTTACAATTTGGACTCAAAAACAAATTAAAATCTAATAACAGCTTAGTTAAAATATGTACGTAAACTGGACTCTGAATAACTAGCTAGTAGTTCATAATCTCCTTTATTGATTCCTATAATTCTAAGTTGGGCATTAGAAGTTGAACATCCCTAATTTTCTTCATTTGTTTCCAAACAAAATCGTACTTGATAAGGTTGATGATGGTTGCAAAAGTAGTTGATATAGAAATTCAAATTTTTCTTAACAAAGAGTAGACATTGCACTTGTGAAAAATAATGCTCTTGTTGGTGCAAAGATTGCAGTAGCCCTTGCTCAGCTCAGCGAACGTTCTAATAAAGGTATTTTGTTTTTTTCCCGATAAGTTGTTTCTTGCAATAGCTCCAGTTGTAATATTTTTATGTCTCAGTTTACCATTTTTTAAATGGAAATTTTGCACAGGGAATTCATAGTTGGTGAGCGCTTCATCGCAGTTCAGTCATTGGACAGAATACATTACAAATTTCATATTAAAATAACTCATCCTCGCCTTAATCTGTTGCATATTTTTTTAAGTGAGTGTGTAACTGTGTTAATATTGTGGGGAGCATGCATGATCTATGCTTTTTTATAGGTATATGACCCAACAGAATCCAATAATTGAATTAAATCAATCTTCAAATAGTCAAATTATCTTGATTTCTGTTTGAATTGAAATAATGTAGGCCTATCAATTCGTATTAGTGGGTCGTGTTCAGATTGTGTCAAGGGAACTAGTCAATCCATTGAGTCTAAACTCATACACGGTCTATTAATTTAACACGCTGTTTCGACTCAATCCATTAAAATGAGTGTTCATGTCATGTCAATCCATTTAATTCATTTAACATAATTATCTCATTAAGCTAATTTTTTTACACAATTCAATTAATCCATTTAAATAATCATGATAAAAATAAAATATCTTGCATAATTATAAACAGTTGAAGCAATATTAATTATACATATTAAAATTACTGATATTAAATCCTTATTAAAAAATAGTCATTGCAACAATAAATTATTAAAATGGAAACAATTAAAAACGTCCAAGTGCATAATTAAAATATTCAAATTCTAAACTTTTGATTCGACTTGAGATAAGAGATGAAATCCTCAATCTCCTCTCTTCTTCTTTCTTCTCCTTTGAAGTGATTCGGTTTGGGTGGTAGTCAATGCTTTGGTACTGCATGAGAGAGAAAAGAGATAGAAGAGAGGTGTGATTCCGTGAAAGTAAAAGATTGAGCGTTTGTGTTCTATGGTTTTTGGTTTAAAAATTAAATTACTATTTTGTTCTTTCGGTAATTGGTTAATATGTCGTGTCAACTCGTAATCCAACCTGTTTAGATTTGTGTTTTTGTGGTTCGTGCTAAATGTTTTGTCAACCTATTAAAGTTCAATTTAAACCCATTAATTTTTTTCGTAAGTGTGAGCATTTGTGTTTTATGGTTTTTGGTTTAAAAATTAAATTACTAGTTTGCTCTTATGTTAATGGGTTAATGTGTCGTGTCAACCCGTAATCCAACCTATTTAGATTCGTATTTTTATGTTTCGTATTAAATGTTTTGTCAATCCATTAAGGCTCAATCTAAATCTATTAATTTTTTTTGCGGAAGAGTGTTCGGCTTACATAATTTAATGGGCCTAAAATGGTGTGATATGCATCTGATTATAAATATAAAAAGAAGATAATTGCAAAAATTATGAAAAAATGAAATGCATATGCAGAAAGATAAGCAAAATGCAGAGCACCTGAGATTTATTGCATTTTAAAAAGAAAAATAAATGAATCAGCTAATAATAATAACATTAGGAAGGTACGTGGACATTCAGATTTGTGAGCACAATATACAATCATCACTTGTCATGTTTGTAGGAAGAAAGCTAAGCTTTTTGAAATAGGCAGAATTTGTTGTCAAAGAAGCTACTTTTGGCCATTTTGCCAAGTTACATTTTAAACGTGCAATTGCAGCTCCCCCATAAGAAGCAAAATTTGAGATACCACAAACGTAGAATAAAGATAAGCCTCTCGAATTCGAATTTCGAGAGGCTTATGATTTTGCTCTTTTTTTTTTTTTAATAAGGCACGTTGGATTGTCTGTACTGGGTCAGAGATCAATTATAGGGTGTGATAGTTCACAGAATTTGACTCTGTATTATAAATTAAACATAAAATAATCGAGACCGTTGACTTTGCAGTTAGATAAAATTTGTAATACAGAGTTAAATTCTGTGAGCCGTCACACTCTGAAATTGATCTCGAGTCTCAGTATAAACAATTTGCCGTGCCGTTTCGAAAAAAAAAAAAGGAAAAGCATGCACCTCTCGAAATTCGAATTCGAGAGGTGTAGCAAAGCCCTTTTACTTTTAGGCATTCTTTTTTATTGAACACTTCTTCTATTAAGGCTTGCTTCCAAGTTTTAGTCTCCTGCTCTATTAAATCACAAACTCAAAATGTTATGTAGAACAATTTGGTCTTGAGCAAATGGCTTTAGATCATATTCAATATCCATAATACGAACAATACCCTTTAGTACTAAACTTCATTTTTGGCTTTTGTATGCTATGGGTAGTGTTTTACTTTAATTGAAAAGAGAGTTACAAAAAGTCATATTAGTAATTGGATAATTTATCATGGAATTAAATGCTTTGTCATTTCTTGTCTCCACCACTGAAGAAAAGAAGAAATTGCAATAAATAGGTTGTCTTCGACCATTATTCAACCATAGTTTATTGAATCAGACATTAGATGTTTAATACTCCCTCTTATGTGTATTATTTATATGGATAAAATTTTCTAACTTAGGAAAGTATGGGAAGAGAAATAGGAGGAAAATTAAATTTTCACATGGGACCAGTAGTGATTAATTATCTGTCACTAATTACTATTATAGTAACGTTCACATTTTTAATTATGTAGACTACAACTGTAATAATTGCCAACATATTATAAAAAGGTACACATTTTGAACAAATAACTGCATGCATGTGTCTGGAATTGGAATATCTTTTTATCATCTGATTGTTCTTAGGATCGGAATATCTCCTTTGTGTCTAACTATGCATGTGGGATCAGAATATCTCCTTTGCTTGGGATCGGGATCTGAATATCAACCTATTTTCATAATCTAAATATCAATCATATCTGGTATCCGAGTATTAATCAGGGTCTTGTATTTGAACGTGAACCTTGTCAGGGATGAAGATCAACTATGTCTGGGATCTAAGCATCAACTAGGGTCTTGTATTTGAGTACGAACTTCATTAAGGATTTGACTGTTAACCATGTCTTGGATATGAGTATCAACCATGGTCTTGTATCTAAGGATGAACTTTGTTAGTGATCTGAATATTAATCATATCTGGGATCTGAATATCAACCAGGGTCTTGTATTTGAAGATGAACTTGGTTAGGGATATGAATATCAACCATGTTTGGGATCTGAATTAGAATCTGTCATGTAGCTATCCTTTAGTGCTAATAGCGAAAGAATCACTATAGTCACTTTTGCTGCTTGTTTTACAATTTGAGGCTCGGATTCATATTCTTTGTCGGTCATGGGTTGCATAGTGGGCTGAGAATGCTTTTTAAAATCTTGCATGTGACTAAAATTCTATCTTTTCATTATCTATTGAATGGATGATTGAATTGATATTGTTTCCTAAAATTTTTTTTTCTCTTTTTAATACCAAAAATTTCCAGTTTAAAGAATAAAAATTTTGCAATTTAAAAATCGATTGAGTAATATATACTACCTCTGTTTTTTTCATTTCTTTACATTCAGTGTTTCACCAATATCAATACAAATCCACTTTTCACCGATATCAATACAGAAATAATAATAAACAATTACTAACCCTTTAAAAAACTTACTTTTTCACCAATACCAATAAAAAAATAATAATAAATAATTACAAAACTTACTATAAATGGAAATATAAACAACTCAAAAAAATACCCAA
>CATIWJ010402611.1:0-11666 GCA_949640765.1 Croton laevigatus
TGGGTAAATCTGATTTCAGTGTTTTGGAAGAGGTTAGGGATTTCAGTATTTTTGGTATTTTACAACTTGAAATTGATTTAAATTGTTTTTATTGGGTTTTTGAAAGCATGTTCTTGTCTATTTTATATTAAATGGAAATCAGATTCTTTGATTCATGATTTGATTGTTGAGGAGAATGGAATACTTGATTTTATGTTTGTTATGCTAGCACTTTGAACATGCGCACCAATTATTCGACAAAATGCTTAGGAAGGACTGAATTTAATATAATTTCTTATTACATATCATTGGATGAGCAGTTCATGAATTGCTTCAATCCACTACTATGTTAGGATAGAAATTCAGCTTCCAACAGAATGAATAGCTAGTTTAATAGCTTATATGCCTATTTAGAGAGTTAATTTCCAAAATCTCCTGGAACTCTATTTTATAGTCGCGAGCGTTAGATTAACAGAATGTCATTTTGGTCTCGCGTGCACAAAAAACAAAAAGAGAGCTTCTGGAACAAGGTTGCGAGCGCGAGCCTAACGGTTGGTGTTTTGGTCGCATGCGTGTTGAAAATCCAAAAATCTCTTGGAACATGTTTTGCTAGTCACGGGCGCAACACTAACGGTCCTATGTTGTTAACGCGAGCGCGATGCCTTGTCAAAAATAGAGTTTTGATATTTTTGCAAACTTTCCTTGATTTACTTCACTTGTTTGGATTAATGTTTGCTAGTACTGCATCTAAACACTTGATAAGATATTAATAGGTCATAATTCAAGTTAGTTTTTGTCATACTTTCCCCAATTTTAATTATGGAACCCCAGAATTTCAAATTTTAAACCCTATTTAATCTCATAAATTAATGACCAAATAGAAGAAATAAGAATAGATATATGTAAATTACCTTGAATTCCATCTTTCTCCTAAATTAATTGGCTTGGAAAATTACAAATCTCATGGTTCTTCTTTGGCTATAGGAGCCGGCCATCATGGAGAGGAAGAGGAGGATTTTGGTTTTGCAAAATGAGTTTTTGTGCATAAGTTTTGTTTTTATATTTTTATTTTTGATTTAAGTAATTATAATCTAATGGCTAGTATTTAGCCAGAATAAAATGGGTGAAGGGTCAAGATTTGGCCAAGTGTCTCCATGGAAAAATTATACTTGATGGCTAAGCACATGGTCCAATTTTCACCTTTCTCCAATTAACCTCCTTCATTTGACAAATTATCCCAATTAAATCCTTATTAAATTATTGTTTATCTTTAACATTAACTATAGTATTAACTCATGATAATCTGGGTATAATAATAATTTGAACTATTAACTAATCAGGCTGAGCATAATTATAGTGGAACATAGCAATTATTGGGTAATGCTTTAGCTTCTTTTATTTTGGAAATTTTGTTGAATAGCTTATCTGGAGTTTTACGAGTTAGAATTTGGGTTATCAATTGGATGATTGCCTGACATGCATGACATACATCGATCTCATCATTCTAGTTCTAGTTGGTTGAGTGTTGATTAGTGAGTCTTGTAAATTGTTCTCTCTAGGTGGTGTGCTAGCGTCGGATGGATTAAGAGGTAATTTTCCATATTGTCAACTAGTGTTATGAGTTGGGTAGAAAAGGTGTTGGGCTAATTAGATAATTGGGCTAAATTATTAAAGTTGGGCTTAAAAAAAATGAAGAAAGAGTATGTGATGGGATTGGGAAATAAGGCCAAGGCCCATTACCCAAACCCTAAGCCCAAAGAACCTAGTATATAAACTCAAAATAACCCTAAAAATTCTCCATACTTCTCTAAAACGTTTCAATATACATACAGCAAACCTATGGATACCCTACTTGCAAAGGAGAAGTCTTTAGTAAGGAAATGTGTCCAAAAAGTTAAAAGGACATTGAGGACATGAGAACTATTCCTTATGCTAGTGTGGTTGTAAGTCTAATGTATGCTATGTTACATACAGGACTAGATATCTACTATGCTATTGTGTTAGTAAGCAGATTTCAATCTAACCACCTAACCAAGGAGCCCATGGAGTTTTATGATTTTCAAGCTAAATCACTTAGGGGAAAGTTAGTTCTCAAGCTAAATAACACATCCCTACCTCTAATTACTTCAATTGATCATTAATTTAAAGAGATTAAATAGAGATTAAATTCTGAAATTTAGGGTTCTTGTGGTGAAATTTGGGGATAATATTGGTGAGATGATTAATTGATTAGATATGGTTTATATGTTCATAAACAAGATGAAAGAAAGCTGAAATCATAATCTGGCAGATTTCTAGGGACAAGAATTATTAAATTTAGAATAGTACATAAGGAGTTATTAATAAAAGACTGCAGCAAAGTCAAGAGGAACTAAAAAAGGACCTAAATAGAAATTTGGCAAAAGACAAGGACAAAATTGAAAATGGGGTTTCGGAAGTTCTTAATAATGCCTATATTTAACCTTATGAGTATATTGTGGGATAATTTGGGCCATAGTGTTATTAACGCTGCACCTCGATTTCTCCCGATAGCCATTCAAGGCTATTAAAGAGTTATCATAGAGTCAATGATCAAGTATAAGAATTTCATACCGAGAATTATACATTTGGCTGTGTTCGTTTCCATTGTTTTTAATTCTATCTTGCTGCTGCCTTTTCCTTTAATTTTATTTATTTTTGCTCAATTCAATTCCCCCTTTTTCTATTCTAGGGATTTTGGTAATTTTTGCCTAAAATCACTACTAGTTCAACTAGAAAACCCAAAACCCCTATGTTTAGCAACATGTTCAACAACCTAGGGTTCATGCTAATGATATTAAAGGCTAAAATTTGTAGAAAATCAAGAGGAAACACCAAAGGATGCCCATTAAAGTTCAAGTCAAGCTTAAAAATCAAGGTTTGGTACTTTAACTTGGAATTTGTCCATTTTCTTCATTTACGTTTAAGAAATGTAAACACTCAAAGATTATGCAGTTGTTATTTTTTTTCCAAATAACTTTGGATTACAAATAATTTATTTAAGAGAAAAAAAAATTGACAAAGGTGGAACCAAACCGAATAAACCAATAAATCTGAGTTTTTTTTAAGTAACAACAAATAAATATTGTTTGATTTTCAATTATTTGCAGCTCATTATGAATATAAATGAAAACTCAACGATTTGATCATTTAATTTCATCTTAAATATTTGGTATGAACTACATCAAATGAGATATCCTTACAGTTAAAATGGTATAACCATGATATAATTAATGTTGAAAATAATATTTTTCCATTTCTGAGGACTAAATGGAAAATAAGTTCACCTGATAATAATTTTTACCGAATGACCTGATATGGTAACACATGTGCAATCTGAAATTTAGAAGCAGGACAGAACTTAACCAGCAAATTTGGTTAACGAATTGAATATATTACGGACATAATTTGACATTATGATAGAAGACAATATTGTGCCCATATGTGTTAGCTAACTATTAAAATAAGAATTGTTCCATTTAGAACTTAAATGAAAGAGTTATGACTAAGTTAATAGGTTGTGCGCAAGGATAACTCGACAAGCTGAAGAGTTGGAATTAAAATTGCGCCGGAAATTATACGTAGCCTAATAAAATCCAAAATTTAAATGGATGATAATCTTATGTATTAGGGTTAAATAAAGTTAAGAATTAACCTAGTTGGAGTTGCATAAATGAAAACGTAAACATCTTAAAAAGACGGAGGTAGGAATATATTAAGGCGGATAAAAATATAATTTATTATATTGGCAGAGAAACATATAAATATCATCTGGAATACACGAGAAAGCATAATTTCTATTTTAGTGATTTTAAATAAGATATTATTGTAGTTGCAGAATGTACAAATCATGCATACCATTAAGATAGTATTTTAGTGCGCCCATAACTTATGGCAATAAGTTAAAAGGATATCCAACAAATATGAGAAATTTATAATTACTATTAATTTTTAAAATATTTATAGAATAAAGAGTGTAATACACTCTCTAAAAATGAGAGTGTGATTACTTTTTGAGTGAGGTAGCTAGTTTTACATAATAAATTGATCAAGAGTCATTTTTTGCTATAAGTTACTAATTTTTACATTATTTTAAGCAATGAGGCTCTTTTCTAATTTATTTTTATTTGTGGAACCAATTCCCTCACTCCCCCTAGAGTTAATGAGTAACCTTAATAGCCCAACATATTTGACATTTTGGTTTGTCATTTTTTGATTGTTGTACAACTTCGTTTGTTCCCTCATTTTTTAAGTTATTGGAATCAGCATTGTTGTAACGTCCTGCTGGAGTAAATCCTCTACCTTTTGAATTAAAACTCCCGCGACTTCTACGTCCACGTCCGCGTCCGCGTTGGCTAAAGAGTGCTTGACTATATTCAATATAACTCTTCTCTTCTTCTTTTTGAGACACTAGGGTCCGCTCATATCCCTAAAGAGCAAGTAAAAATTGATTAAATCTAGGATAAGAAGGTTTGGTTACTATAACTAGACGGAAGCTTTAATATTTTGCTCCTAGTCCATGTGCGAATTGAAAGACGCTATTAAGATCATCCATTGGTTTCTTGATAGCTGCTAGGTTGTTGTAGATTGATTTGAATTCTTTTGTGTAGTCATCTGAGGATCGTGATCCTTTCTTGTTGTATAGTTTATTGAGTAAGCTATAAACTCAACATCTTTGTTGTGAGTGTTTATTGAGTGATCCTTAAACTCAACATATGAGTGTTCAATAGTTTTTTAGAGTGAGCTTTAAACTCTAAATTGTAAAGTTTCGTGTAATCTTAAAACACTAAATTTGAGGTGAAACTTGCAAAACCGCATTGTATTCTTATTGAAGAATAATGGAACCCAATTCTTTCTAGAATTGGAGAAGTGGATGCGTGCTTAGAAGTTATTATTAATAATAGCAAATAATTAAGGTGACTGAATATTGTACACCTATAACATTGATATTATACTATAGTTTACTAAACGGATGATGTATAATAGCCTATTTATTAAGTGGGTACACTATACTGACTTAATTGGGCCAATTAGTAAGTTAAGAGGTTTATTAACTAACAAACTGACAGTTAAGGAAATTTTCCATTTTTTATTAGGTAGAGGAGGATTCTGCGAAAGTATATTATTCAGTGCAGTCATTGAAAATGTTGATATGGCCATAATTGACTATAGAATTTAATAACCCTTTAGTTAAAGAATGGGCGCATTGAGAATAAGACAATGGTGCCTTCATTTCCGTTATTCGACCACTAGAAGGGCCTGAAACAGGCGCCGACAGTGATGGTGGAGAAAACAATAGGTTTTTTTAGCACGTTGAGTGGTTCTGGATATGCTCTTGCATCATACCTCACCAATATCACCAAACCAATTTATCGTGACAAAATATTTTGCAACAAGATACATAATTTCTTGTAGTGAGTGTACCCACTTAATACATCATTCATTTAGTAAACTATGGTAACCCTTTAAAAAACTTACTTTTTCACCAATATCAATAAAAAAAATAATAATAAACAATTACAAAACTTACTATAAATGGAAATATAAACAACTTAAAAAAACACCCAAAAACGGAAATGTAAACTTCAATATTTGTTTATATTAATTATATATTTAACTGCTATATAATTACATTTATCATATTAATGAATTATACTGTTTAAGAGAGTTGTGGCATGAAGTGTAAATGCCAACAAAGGGAACAAATGGCAAGCTTAGAGCAGTGACCGTGGAGAGCAAGAAAACCACGAGGCTATATATATATATATATATATATATATATATGCATGTGTATAATATATACTAGAAGATATAAAAGAACGGAGAAGAGAAAAAAAGAAGAGATGAGGAAGAGAAATTAGTTCGATACAACGACACGTAGGAAAAGAACGAGCGTAGCGACAAAAATCAGGTTTCTATCCCTACTATTCTCGTTTCCCTTCTTATTTAAAATTCAACACCGAAAACCAAACCAAATTTAGTTAAAACCGATATGAAATTCGGTTCTGTTTTAGGTTTGAACCAAAATTTATATTCACCTAAAGCCCAGGCCTTTACACTTGGATCTTTTTTTTTTTTAGACAGATACATCGTTCTCATTGCCACATAGAAGACAACAATACTTCAATCAAAGCAAAATTCACCCTAGGTTAGGTGTTGTTTATAAAAAGGATAGAGATTTTGGCGAATGTTTTGAAATATTACCTTGTTCAATTGGTCACTTTTCTTATGTGGAAGTACAAGAATTTTTGTTCTATAACATTTGTACTAATTTGTGTTGCATGATGAAACACATAAATGATGAAAATATAAGGTTAATTTATAAATTTAATTTTGTAATATTATGTCACTGTGTGCGTCAGTTTAATTTTTCAAGAATACCCTTCTGTTAAAGGGTAGAGAATGTAAAATTATGTAATATTTTGGTTATAAATAAGATAGAGAACAACTCTAAGTTTCCTCCTTTTGTCTATTTTTTCTGTTAAAATTGACCAAAATGTAATTTTACGAGCCTATTTGAAAATGATGAAAGAATGAAGGACTGATTTGCTAGTTTTCCATCTTCAATCTCTCGCCAGCACTATTTACCAAAACTTTCAATCCGCCGTTCTCCTTATCATGACGACCATTTCAGGAAAATGAGGTACTAATTGACTCCTTTTGAGATTTCTAGTCGATCTGTGGCCTTATGTTTGACGGAAAATGACCGGAATTTGAGAAATCAAGGCTTGAATATTTGAACATGTTTTTCATTCTGGCTATAGATCGGCAGCGACTCCACCACCATTGGAAAACTAAGAACAAGAGGAGTCCAAATATGTCCTCACTTCCATCGTTTGACCACTGGAGGTCACCGAAAAATCAGTTTGAAGTTAACGGCTATAGAAGGCAAGACACTATTCATCGTTAACTTCAAACCGATTTTTCAGTGATCTCCGGTGGTCGAACGACGGAAGTGAGGACAGATTTGGACTCCTCTCGTTCTTAGCTTTCCGATGGTGGTGGAGTCATTGCCGATCTATAGCCGGAACGAAAAACATGTTCAAATATTCAAGCCTTGATTTCTCAAATTTCGGTCATTTTTCGTCAAATATAACGCCACAGATTGACCAGAAATCTCAAAAGGAGTCGATCGGTACCTCATTTTCCTGAAATGGTCGTCGGAATAAGGAGAACGGCGGACTGAAAGTTTCAGTGAATAGTGCCGATGAGAGGTTGAAGATGAAAAACTAGCAAATCAATCCTTCATTTTTTCAGCATTTTCAAAAAGGCCCGTAAAATTACATTTTGGTTTATTTTAACAGAAAAAATAGACAGAAGGAGAAAAATATCAATTGAAAAATAAAATGAGGATTTTTTTTCCCTAAAAAAAAGAACGGAAATTTTTTTGTAGATTTGGTATAAACACATGGACTTTTTTCTATTATCCCTAATTTTAATATCATAAATATAAGAGATGTAAAAATAATTATATAAAAATGTAATGATTAAATAGTAATTTTAACAAAATAAGTAATGATTTGTAAATTTCTAAAATTCTTATTATTCCCAATAAAGTTTGAATGACGGTAAAGACAACCAACGTTCAACTTACGTACACTTAGTTTGGATCTTTAATTATGCAGAAAAAAAAAGCAATAAGCACTTAAAAAGAGAGAAAAAAATTAAAGTGAAATTAAATTTTATTTTCCATATTTGGTTGGTTAATTTGTTTATGAGAAAAAATAAATATTTTTTTTTTACAAATATGCATTTATATTATATTAGTCTTTTGTTCACATGCATTAGAGTACTCTTTTTTTGATATTCATTCTTTATTTATTTTTTTCCTTGTTATATTTTTTATTATTATGAATTTTTTTTTTTAGTATTTTGATAAGATAATATTTTTATTAAATGTTCTTTTATATATTTTATTTTCATGAATAACATATTGTGGATACTAGGCCAAAATTGAAATTGAAAAATATTAGAAAAGTATAGACTCGTGAAATATAAAAAATATTTTGAAGGACTCGTCACCTTAATTTATTTCTAGATGGAAAAATAAGGAAAAATCTAAAAATAAGAAAAAATATTTAATTAACCCAATAGGCAAAAATAAATTTAATTACAAAAAAGCACTAATCCCCATCCCAAAAAAGATTCGGAGAGTAAGTTTTCATATGTGGGGAAAAAATAATTAAGAACAAGAATATCTTAAAGAGAAAACAATGCCGAATTATTAAAAGAAAAATAATAATGCATGAACATGAATAAACACAAATAATCAACAAATAAAATCACAATAAACATAAGACAAGCAATTATCAAGAGAGATAAATCAATTAGATCTCATATCTAATTTTGGCCCAATGCTACTGAATACTATTTAGGCTTTATGATCAACTTGAATGTTGTTTCTGCATGAAAACACACAATGAAAATAACGTAAAAAGGGAAAAAACGAAATAACAGAAACTTACTTTAAACCCATAATAAACCAAAATCCAAAAATTAAATAGAAATAAGAAAAAGAAGGTTTTTTTTTATGTTTATTGAACATTCTACCATGGATTATATCCAGTCTAAATCATAATCATCATTGGTCGGCAACCATAAATATTAATGATCATCAGCGATATTGCAATAACCTTTTAATATGATGCATCACATCCTTATCCCGTAGGTTCTCATCTAACCAAGTAGAGCATAATTATTTGAGTTTGTTTGACAATTAACATCTTTTCCAAATCATATTCAATTCATGTTTCCTTTTTGTATATATTCTTTCAAATGCTTTTTCACTTATATTTTGGCATTGGTAAAACACCTTTTCTTTTATAAGTACTTCATTCTTTACTCTTTCTTAAACATTTAGAAACAATTTTACCATTCTTGAAAAATGACCAAATAAATAGTAAGATTTACCAAAAAATAGTAAAAATGATTAAATAAATAGTGTTTTATCAAATAAATAGTAAAATCTAGTTTTTGACTCACTTTTAAATTTTTATAATTCATTTATTATAACAAACTCAAGAGACTTCCAAGTGCTCTAAGTATGTTATAAATATTCATTTATATGTTAAGAAGATACTTATAAAGTTCGGTTTCAAAATTCTGTTGGATATATGGCATTTAATAAGTGATTAATTGTTGATTTTGAGCATAATAATTTAATAAAAAAATTGCGTTTTGAATAACATGAAATGTGTCATTGTATTCTACGCAATAAAAGCTTTCCAGCGGTATATTATATGCTCAAATCGGATTAAAAGTGAACGAGAAATTGAAGCGCAAAGTGAGCTTTGGACAAAAGATTAAATAGGGCAACGTCGTGCGTGACGCAAATGCCGGACCGGAAACACCTACAACTGCTTTGTCCAGAATTTTGTTTTAATTCAGCATTTTTGAATTAAAACCGACCAGAATTCTTTGCTGTTGCTATTTTAATTTTGTATTAAAACCAGGTTAATTAGTATTAATATCTGGTTTGAATTTCTCATCAATTTTACAATTTAAAACTGCCTTTAATGTCCTAACGTTGGCTTGGCAGTTTTGGTTTTAATCCCTTTAATGCCATTTATATTCATTAATCTCTTTGTCTTGTAGCTTGCCTATAAAATGCATCAAAATTTGTTTTGTCTTGTACCGAATTTTCATTGTAATTTCAAAAGCAAAATACTTCAAGCTTTCATTCTGATTACATAAGCAAAATACTTCCGCAAAATAATATTTTCCTTCTATTTTTATTTTCATTTGGCAAGCTTTAGCTTTAGGGTCCGGTGATAAGACTCTACCTCAGTTCGGCTCGGTTCGCTTACGTAGCCGTTATATATTGGGAGACAACTGTCTACGCAGGCAATAATCATCTTAAGGAAACTGTTCATACAAGCCTCGGTTTCCTTTTCTTACGTTTCTATATCAAGGTTTAATTTCGGTTTAATCTTTATCTTCAATTTATAGTTGTAATTTTATTTTACTGTAATTTATTATTATTATAATTTGCAATTTCTATTCAATTATTTATTTTTCCCTAACGGATCTAACACTGTCTACTGCCGAAGGTAGTTTATCAGAAGTAAAAAACTCACCTGAAATCCCACTTTTCCAGTATAAATAGTCATTTCGAGAGATGATGAGTTGATTCACTTCATTTTGATCTAGCTTCAATGTGAAATTTCCAGGTTTTGGATCATTTTGATTCATCCATGAGGTCAATTTAAGGTTGTGGTCCATCTTCATACCAAAAATAAATGTATCAGTTGGGAGATCAAAGCTTTGCCAAAGATTCACTTCTTCTGACTGGTTCCTCAAAACCAAGTTTCCAGTATCCAGGAGCTTGGCTTCAAGAATTGAACTTTTCTCAAGATCTGTATACCAATAAGTCTTTCCAGATCCATCCAACACCTTCAGATTCCCATTGTCCACAGCAAAGTATCCACCAGTTTCTGCAAGAGGGTTATCTCTATTGGCAACCCACACAATGGTTCTTGGATACATTTTATAATACCAGATTCCCAAATATCGTCCGTCATCAGAACTTCCATCAGGAGTGAAAAAACCCAGCTCAAATCTTTCTCCGGACGAAACAAGAGTGTCTCCTCTTTCAACCACACTGCCTTCTGAGATAGTATCCCTACTAAAGGAATGATGAATTGAAGAACACAGTCAGTACAAAAATTGCTATAGCTTGCATATTATCCGAAGGTTTCAACGATAATCGTTCATTGATTTAGGGCAGTAGCACTCGTAAAGACTTGAATGGCCATAATAATACGATCATACCAAGTGCTTACAGTCTATACTTGAGGTCAACCATAGTTAATACTCCTTCCGTTCCATTTATTTGTGGAAAATTGTCATTTTGGGTGTTCCATTTATATGTGGAAATTTCTATTTATGGTAAGTTTTAAGCTAGTGGAAAGTGAAAAAAGTCTAAATTGCCTTTGATAGTGATAGATTGTTGAATTAAATAATGGGTGGTTTTTGAGGTGTTGAATTAAATAATTGATACTTTTTGAGTTAGTGAAGTTGCTTTTTGAGTTAGTGGGGAACACAAAGTGACAGTGATGTGACAGTTATCAGACTGTGTCTGATTTTTTTTGTAAAAATTGAATTTTGAAAAAATACACTGATTTTTAAAAGCTGTGGGCAAGTTACATACTGTGGCCAAGTTTATCTGTCAAGAAGTGAATAACTGGCCACAAGTAATTAAAGTTGCTAACAACCATAGCACACAGTGGTAAATAACTGGCCACAACTAATTAAATTTGCTAACAACTTTAGCAGACAGCAAATGTTATAACTGGCCATAACTAATTAAACTTGCTAGTAACTATAGCAGACAGCGATAAATAACTGGTCACAACTAATTAAACTTGCTAACGACTATAGCAAACAGTGGTAAATAATTGGCCACAAGTTATTAAACTTACTAACGACTATAGCAAACAGTGGTAAATAATTGGCCACAAGTTATTAAACTTGTTAACAACTATAGCAGACAGTTATTAATAACTGTCCACAAGTGTTAATAGTTGTAACCACATTTAGCACTAGTTGTCCACAAGTGTTAATAAGTGTGACCACTATTTTTGTTAAAAGTTGCCCACAATGATTACAAGTTGGCCACAACTATAGTAAATAACTGGCCACAACTGGTTAAACTTGTCCACAACTATAGC
>CATIWJ010402848.1:0-26760 GCA_949640765.1 Croton laevigatus
AGTGTTATTACAAAACAATGAACACTAATATACAGAAAGAGAATTAACATTCAAACAATAATGGGTAGCATAATGATTATAAGGTTGGTCTACTTTGAAGACAAAATGATGGCTTGTAGGGTAAGCCACTCATTTGTTGAATGATCTGGACACTCAACATTTATTTGGCTCGTCAATAAAAACAACTTAAAATCGGTTGTTTTCAAATTAAAACTGTAATCAGCCATTTTTTCTCCTCAACAATTGAACTGAAATTCAATTACAGGTCATCTGTTCAATTCCAACTAATGGCGAAAGAATCATTGTCCTCAGTTGATGTTGAAGGGGAATCATCTGAGTTCCTCGAAGCAATGTTTTCAATGTTAGATGATATACGTGAAGGCAATCCCGCTGAGCCTGGACGCTTTACCCGCATCACAGCAAGTTATCTTGGCAACCTAGACAATCCAGACCGTTTTGAAGCACTGATTCAGTCTGATTTTTTAGAAACTTTGGTTAAGCTCTACAATACACATAATACGAGAACGCCGTGCAATGATTATATTCGGAATATGCTGCAAATGATTACTGCTCCTCAATTGACAAGTTGTCTTGACCAACGTGCCTCTGTTCTTTTACGATTGTGTTTGTGTATGAGCAGCACTGAGTCTTCTCGTTTGGATGACCTTTATGTTTTGACTACTAGACGATTAAGACATTTAGCAGAAAAGGGAAACTATCAACTCCATTTTCAGTGCAAAATGGATCCAATTTCTGATCTTGTATTGATTATTCACGATTTGGTATACAGGTTGAGTCGCGATTTGGATTTGTGCACTGACGCACCTTCAAGCAGGGAGAAGAGTGGGCTATTCTTTAATGATTTTAGAGATTTCAAAGCGATATCACGCCTTTTATGTCGTGTGATTCAGGATCAAGAATCAAAACCTTCCCCTGTTTCAGAGCATGATTGCGAGAGGAAAGTGGATTCTCTATATTGCGTTTTTAGTGGATTGATGAGAAAGATGAAGGAAAAGCTCGTTGAACTTCAATCTGACCGTGGTGGTGAAGAAAAGATTAATGATCTTACAGAAGAAGGGAAGATTAATGAAGAAAACGTACGGCCGGAGTGGTCTCTGTATCTTGCCATTTTGGAAGAACTGAATTTTATTTCAAAACTTTATGTGGGTGCAGAGGAAATATTTTGGAACATATTAGAGGAGACAAAGGTTTCAGTGCGTGCACTGATTCATCGATTCACTAATGCAACAGACGACTGTAAGTACGAGTGGCTTCTTGAGCACAATGAAGTGACAGATCCTGAATCCAGAATGCATTTAGCATTGTTGATGATTCCTCAAGTGAAAGAACCCCAAATAGAGTTAATTCAGGAGCTTGTTGATTGGTCTCTGAATCTGGACACTGATCTGTTCGGAGTTTTCAAAACTAAGAAGCTTACAAATCCTCAAGTATTTCAGGATTGGTTGTGCAGATCAAGTGAAGCTATATTCAACTCAAGAAGAAACCCCCTTTTCCTCGAATGTAAAGATGATCACAGTAGGTTCTATATGAACCATGGTAAGTTTGGAAACTCCATTTTTATGAATAATTTGTATATTACTGTAATAATAATATTCATGTGCCTAAAACAGAGCTGAAGCCAGAGCCCTTCCACTATAAATGCGTAGAATTTGCTGGCAAAGTGATTGCATTAGCCTTGATATATAAAGTGAGAATAGGAGTCGGACTGGACACTGGTTTTCTTTCGGAGCTGATTGATTTGAATGATTCATCTTTGGATGGCATATGTGATAACAAGGTTCTGGTAAGTTCTGAATATAGACAAATTTTGGGTTCATTCTCTCCAGAAAAATTGTGATTCAGTAGTGGCTCCTCAACTTTGCACTATAATATGTAAACAGGTACCATTTTTTGCAAAAGGCTTTGCCAACGTTTTTGGCGTTTCAATTGAGGAATTATTGTCTTTTAGAGGATTAGAGATTGAGGACCTTAATAAAGTGATGCATAGACCACCTGCATATCATCATCGTACTGCAGACGATTCTAATGGCAAAGAGATGAGGGAAGCCGATCCCGACCCTCTTTTATGTCAGTACCAAAGGGTAAGGGCTTTTTCTTATTTTTAGTTTCAACAATATTTCTGCGAAGTTCTCAATTGGCCTTCAACTTGCAAGTAACTTTGGTAAGTCGGAGGCCAAATTTCTCACATTAGTACTAACCAATGTTCAATTTGAATACAAGATCAGAGACCAAATTTGGTAAGTCAGAGGCCAATTTTCTCACATTAGTACTAATCAATGTTGAATATAAATACAAAATTTTTAATTTTATCTGTTGACAAAAAAAGTTTGAGGACTTTATTGCTATTGCAAAAAGAATCATGCTATAAAAACTTGGCAGGTCGGGAAAGAGGGTCGTAGAATTAAGAATTGGCAAAGGGGTCCGGCATTGGGGAGTGGATCTTATGGAGAAGTGTATCAAGGACTAGCCGATGGTGGATTCTTTTTCGCAGCCAAGAGAGTTCCTCTTGCCGATGCAGAAAAAGTCAGTTCCATTGAAAAAGAGATTGCTTTATTATGTCAGTTTGATCATGAAAACATAGTTGAATATTTTGGCACAAAAACGGAAGGAACTGATCTCTATATCTTCCTAGAGTTTGTTTCTGGAAGCTCCATTGATAAAGTTTATAAAGAGTTTACCCTTGATTACTTTCAAGTATCTCGCTACACCAAACAAATATTGGAAGGTTTGAAATATCTTCACGAGCGAAATGTGATGCATGGAGACATCAAATGTGCAAATGTACTTTTGAATGAGGATGGAAGTGTTAAAATTGCTGATTTTGGATTGGCAACAACAACAGGGATGAAGAGCACTTTACGAAAGTTAGGCAAAAGTCCTTCAGTTTGGTCTACTCCTGAGGCTAGTAATATACAAGTGAAAGAAGGTTATGGACTTAAATCTGATATATGGAATCTTGGTTGCACTATTTTGGAGATGTTAACCAAAGAATATCCAAACTCCTTTCCACCAACTATTCCTGATACTCTTTCGGTTGATTCGCGGAATTTTATACAAAATTGCCTACAAGTTAAGCCCGAGGAACGTCCAACAGCTACCCAACTTTTGCAGCATCCATTCGTAAAGGGGTGCTAGAAAGCAGTCTTTTAGTGCATTATAAACAAAAATAAATCTGGATGGCTGCGAGTGGAACCATTTTCAACTTAAGCCAAAGTTTTCTTTTTTTAATTTTGAAAGAATCCCACATCGGAAAGGAATATGGTCTTAATAAGATTCTTAACAAATTTTAATGGAAGTATGACCGAGGAAAGTTCATATCAGTTTATGATGAATTTGAATACTATATTTGATTGGCTCAGGAGTTTGGACCAATATTATCAGTACGGGATTCGCCACAATACGTGGTATGGCAATTTACAAAGTTTGGCCTTCATAAAGTTTTTGATTCAAACCTGTGGTGTATAAGTTAGAGTTAGGCTAGGGCATTCGAATATTCAATCGGAAAAGGGTAGAAGTCTCTCCTAGACTTTCGAGACTTCTATTTTTCTCTTTTTTTCAAATTTTTTAAATAGTGGATTACAGTTTTCAAATTTTAGCTATGTATTATAAATTGGACAGAAAATAATGTGTACCGTTAAATTTGTAGTAATGTCTAATTTATAATATAAAATCAAAATTTTAAAACAGTGACTCACTGTATTCGATTTCGGGGCTTTGTGTCCATCGGACTACCTTTTTTTTTTTTTTTTAAGAAAGTCTCAAAGTTTCTCTTCGAGACATCTAGCTGTGACCTATTCAAATGCCCTTTTGAATTTTTTTTCCTTTTAAAACAAAACCAATCGATTATTTGTACAAAGTTTCCAAATCAAATACAATGAATCATGATTTTTAAATTTTGGTTCTGTATTACAAATTACATACAATGTGATGTGTTTATTTTATAATATAAAGTCAAAATCTAGCAACTAAAACTGACTGCATTTCTTTTGTTCTATTAATAACCATCTCATGATATTTGAGGCCACACTACATGGGCTGCAAATGAGTCGAGTTGCAAATGAGCCACTTGGTGTTCGCTCGATAAAAAGCTCGGCTCGAACTCGGATCAATAATAAACTATCCAGGCTCGTTTAATTAACGAGTTGAGCTCGAGCTTGCTTATTTAATAAACGAGCCGAGCACGAGTAGGCCAGTGCTCCGCTCGCTCGAAAAAATACATGTAAAAAGTCGAGCTCTTTTCGAGTTGCTCGGTGTTCGCTCGATAAAAGCTCAGCTTGAGCTCGGATCGATAATAAACGAGCTCAGCGCGAGCTGGAAATAAACGAACCAAGTTTAAGCTCGCTCGTTTAATAAACGAGCCAGTGCAAGCAGGTCATTGCTCAGTTCGGCTCGGTTCGTTTGTAACTCTAGCCACGCATACACCAAATCCATATCCATGTAATATGTTTATGCCATTAATGCGTCCTTTCTTTCCGAAAAAGAAAAATCATGAAATAATTTAATAGATATTATATTGTATAGTTTGTATATGTAAAGTTTTACTAAATTAATAGCCTAGAAGAGCCTAAATTTAGGCTACTGTTTAACTAACTAGTTGACTAATTATACAGGAATTCTGCACTAAGTTTAGGCTACTGTTTAACTAACTAGTTAACTAATTATACAGGAATTCTGCACTAATTCTAGGCTATTAATTTAGTAAAACTTTACATATACAAACTATACAATATAATATCTATTATAATTGTATGAAAATTTCACGGATTTAAGCATTAACCGCATTGTATGACAATTCAAGCTGAAACTAACCTACAATTGTTTTGTTAGGTACTGCTGCTTGCTATGATGACATTATTATAAATGGATGCGCTAAACACTGGGCGGCAATTGGACGTTTCTTCGAATCTACTTGTAGGCATTTTTGGATGAAGTCCTGTGATTCAACAGAAAGTGTATCTGGGATAGAAGGTGGAATTCCTTTCCCTATCCTATATTTAACTGCGAAGTTTTGCAAGTTATAGTATGGATATTTTCTAGTTAACATCTCCAAAACAGTGCAGCCAACGCTCCATATATCAGCTTCCAATCCATACCCTCCTCTTTTCGGATTAATAACCTCTGGAGCAGACCAAGCAGGAGTCCCTCCACCTGACTTGCGCAAACTCCTTAACTCTGTCACTTTCGCCAATCCAAAATCGGCGATTTTCACATATCCATTCTTATTCAATAACACATTTGCACATTTGATGTCACCATGCATCACATTTCGTTCATGAAGATACTTCAAGCCTTCCAGTATTTGTTTGGTGTAGCGGGATACTTGGAAATCATCAAGGGAAAACTGTCTATAAACTTTTTCGAGGGAACCTCCATTTACAAACTCGAGGAAAATATAGAGTTCTGAGTCTTCCTTTCTTGTACCAAAATATTCAACTATGTTTTCATGGTTGAATTGACATAATAAATCAATCTCATGCTCAACTGATTTTACCTTTTGTGGTTCTAACAGTGGAACCTTTTTTGCAGCAAAGAAGAATCCATGGTCAGCTAGTCCTTTATATACTTCTCCAAATGACCCACTTCCTAATTCTGCACCCTTCTGCCAAGTTTTGATATTACGACCTAGTCTTCTGACCTGCCAAGCATTCAAAGGTAATTTGATTGAGTTATTGCAAGTTGAATATTTTTTTGATAAAGAGAACCAGTCTTGCAACTTAACAATAAGTTAGGACAAATTGACCGTAATACTGAAAATTCTCTTGGAAAAACAATAGAAGCAGATTAAGGTTCAACTTCCTTGCGACTTTTATGATTGCTACGGGTAAAATGAGCCTTCTACAGCAGCTCCAATTTTTTCACATTATACTAACATCACCAATTTAACAACAAAGAAACCTACAAGGAACAGACCATACCTTTTGGTACTGTGTCAACAGAGGATCGAGATCAGCTTCCCTTATCGCTCTGAGGTCACTATTGCCTGCACTACGATGGCAAATAGATGGTCTCTGCAACACTCTATTAATGTCTTCAAACTCTAATCCTCTAAAAGACAACAATTCTTTGATTGACACACCAAAAATATCAGCAAAGCCTTTTGCAAAAAATGGAACCTGTTCATAGATAACAGGGAAAATTTCATGATCCTTGCTGAATCAGAATTCTATTGAGAAAATCCGACATTTATTATTTATATATTATGAACTTACCAGGACCTTCTTATTCAAAGATGAATCATCCAACTCCTCCGTAAGCTCTGATAGAAATCGATGATCGAATTCAACTCCTATTCTCACTTTATATATCAAGGCTAATGCAATTACTTTGCCAGCAACTTCCACGCATTCATAGTGGAAGGGTTCCGGTTTAAACTCTGTTTATGCAAAAAGTAGTATCAAAAAATAAACGGTCTACTTTCCAATACACTAAATTTTTTATGACAGTAAATTCAAATTATTCACAAAAGGGGACTTTGGAAACATACCATGATTCATAAAGAACCTATTAGGATTATCCTGACATTCCAAGAAAAGGGGATTTCTTTTTGAGCTGAATATGGCTTCACTTGACCTGCACAACCAATTTTGTAAGTCTTGAGCATCTGTAAGTTTCTTATTTTTGAAGTCTCCAGACAGATCAGTATCAAGAATGCAAGACCAATTAACAAGCTCCTGTATTAGATCCCCATCAGGTTCTAATTTCACTTCAGGAATCATCACTAAAGCTAAATGCATCCTGGATTCAGAATCAGTCACATCATTGTGCTCCAGAAGCCACTCGTAGTCATAACCTTCTATTCTATTAGCGAATCGAAGAATCAGTGCCCGAACTGGAACATTTTTATCCTTTAATACGCCCCAAAATATTTCTTCTGCACCCTCATAAATCTTAGAAATGAAATACAGTTCTTCCAAAATCGGAAGAAAAAGAGACCATTCATGTCGGATATTCCTTTCATTAATCTTTTCATCCTCTGTAAGATAAAGTTTTCCAAGCTGTTGCTCCATATTTGTCAACAAAATACAAAAATCTTGATACCTAGAATCCTTTTTTCCCTCTCTAGTATAATAATTTTCTGGAATTGGACAAAGAAATACTTGCTGAATTGCCTGACATAAAAAGCGTGATAAAACCTTAAAATCCCAAAAATCACCCAAGAATCTCTCTGTATTCTCCTTGGTTGGAAGTGACTGGTCAATGAAATTCAAATCTCGAACTAACCTGAATCGCAGACTTCTTAAGATGTATGGAACATGAGAAAGTGTGTCCTTTTCAAACTTAAAGCAGATCACATAATTCCCCTTTACCACTAAATCTCTCAAAGCACGAACTGACAGGATGTAAAGATCATCTTCGTTGCAAATCTTGTTCCTCATAGACAAGCATAATTCTAAAACGACAGAGGCGCGTTCGTCTAGGCAAGTTGTTAGAGCAGGATCTGTAATCAATTTCAGTACACATCGAATGTAACTTTCGCCTCTATCTCTGTACCACCTTTCGTCTAGGCTGTAAAAGTTGACAAAAGTCTCTAGAACACCAGATTGAATTAGCGTTTCATATCGCTCTGGAATGTTGAAGTCTTCAAGGAAGGTTTCAAGGAAGCAGGGTATGCATCCGTGTGTATCTTCATCAGGGGTTTTGCCTTCACGTATCATATCTAGTATTGAAGTTATTGCTTTAATGTAGTCGGATGGATTGGGTTGACCATCAACTGAGGATATTGAGTGTTTCATCATTTCTGCAGATGAACCAGTACGAGGGTAGGGTGACTAATACTATGTAGATTTCTTTTTTTCGTTGCCTTAGAAAGCAACTGGCTTTAAGTTAAATAGGGTGACTAATACTATGTAGATTTCTTTTTTTCGTTGCCTTAGAAAGCAACTGGCTTTAAGTTAAACTTGTCCGTTATTAAGGAACTAAACTAGTCGATTGCTTATGTAGAATAAGAGTGAAGAATTCAATCTAGTTACAAAGGAGATTAAAAACGAAATATTTTCAGTTTGGATGCCAATGAGAAAATGCCTTTCTTTTTCTTTTTTTCCCATTTTTTTTTCTTAGATTGCATTTTGCTACCTAGCCCCGTAAAAATCAATCAACGACGGTCAACCAGTAGCAAGATTTTTCAGAGCTGAGGCTCCAAGCGAAAAAACTGTTGGGTGGAGCCCATTCAAATGGGTCCACTTGTATAAATAAATGTAAAAAACAAGATAAAAAGGTGGGGAGTGTGCTGTGTAAACTGAGGGGCCAGAAACAAAACAAAAAAGGAAAGTGAAGCAGGTTTGCGTCGTCAAAATAGAGAGAAAGAGAAGATTGGGGTGCAACTTCAAGTCTTGATCCGACGGTTGATTCTTATCCGACCTTGACAATATTTCAGTATGTTGCTCCACTCATCTTACTTTACAAGATGAACGGTTCCGATTTTTAGTACTGCTCTCTTTATTAGTTAAACCTAAATCCTATATTTTTTTAATTATTGTTGAAATCTACCAATTAGGTAAAGAGCTATATTGTGTTAGCTAAAGAAGTTGTCTTTGATGATTGTTGTGAGCCTCTAGTTGAATTAGAGAAGGCTATTTGTGTAACCTATTTATTCGTTATTGAAAGATTTAAGCTGAATTGGCCCCGTGGTTTATCCCTTCACATCGAAGGATTTTTCACGTAAAGTTGGTGTTCTTATGGTTGATTGATTTTATATGATTGCTTGAGTACGATTATTGTGTTGTCTATTTGATTTTCGGAAAGAAAGAAAAGTTTTGATCTAGGTTATTGAAATTGTTTTTGTTGCACCTGAGATTTCTTTTTGGTGGACTTTTTCCAACAACTAGTATCAGAGCTTTGGTTATTGGGTTGATATTCTCTGTAAATTAAGATGAATGATAAATCGGTAGGCACTATGATTAAACTCAATTCGTCAAATTATGCAATATGGAAGATATTGATGGAAGATCTTTTGTGTTGTAAAGATCTTTTTGACATTTTGAGTTGAAGAGTGTTAGACCAACAATAAGGAATGAGATTGTATAGAAGTTGATTGATAGAAAAGTAGTTGAATATCAGACAGCCAATTGAAATAAGTGTTATCAATCACATTACTCGTGAAAAAAATGCCTATTCAATCTGCAAGAAGTTGGAAGACATGTATGAATGTAAGAACGCATAGAACAAAACTTTTTTTATTAGAAGGCTTGTAAATTTGAAGTACATAGATGGTGAGAGTACTTCTGATCACTTGACAAAATTTCAAGAAATTTTGAGCCAGTTAGCAACTATGAAAATAGTGCTAGATCATGAGGTGCATGACTATTTTTATTGAGTTCCTTGCCAGATAGCTAGGAGGCACTAGTTGTGACACTTAATAACATGCCAAATGGAAATCTAGACGCAGTTAAGGAAAGCAATCTAAATGAAGAAATAAGGCGCAAGGGACATGGTATAAGTGGCAATTCATATGTACTCGTGACAGTTATAGAAAAGAAGAAGAGAAGTAAAACCAGACATTCTAAAAAATCAGACAAGCGTGACAGTTCAAAAAAGAGATCTAAGTCAAGAAAATGTATTACTTGCTATCATTGTGGAAAGCCTAGATACATTCAAAAGTATTGTAGAAAGTGGAAGAAGGAACAAGCCAAGAAGAAAGATGAGGAAAATAAAGATGATAAAAAGGTATGTTTAGTTGCTTATGCTAGTATCAGTGAATGTTCCACCAATCAAGATTCTCTTTGGATTATTGATTCTGCATGTTCATACCATATATCCTTCAAGAAGAAATACTTTTCTTCTTTTACTTTTGGTGATTATGGTCATGTCAAGATTTTGAATGAGACTTTTGTAAAGAACTATGGCATTGGGACAATTTACATCAATACAAATACTAGTTATGATCAGTTAGAAGATGTGAGATACACTCCTATGACAAACTTTAATTTGATTTCCGTTCATCGGATTGATGAGTTGAGCTATGCAAATTTATTTATGAACAGAACAAGAAAGCTTTCAAAAGGGAACTTGGTGTATGGAAGACGAAATAAGTTTAAAACTCTCTAATACATCTAAGCCAATGTTTGCACAGGAGGTGCAAATGCAGTTGAAGATTTATCCACTAAGTTGTGGCATAGAGAACTTGGTCATTTGAGTGAGGGGGACTTAAGACTCTCATTAAAAAGAAGATTCTACCTTTTAAAGGTATGCCTCTTAAAACTTATACTAATTATTTTTCAGGTAAACAACATAGAGTTTACTTTCAAAGGTTTCCTTCCCTAGTTAGAAAACCTGGTATTCTACATTCGGTACATACTGTTGTTTGCTCAATGATTGATAAATCTTTGAGTGGTTGCATATAGTATGTTAGTTTTATTCATGACCATTCTAAAAAGGTATGTGCTTTTCCTATAAAGTCAAAGGATAAATGTTTGGTATGTTCAAGATATTTCATGATAATGTTGAAAAAGCAAATAGAAATAAAGTTGAAATATGTTAGAGTTGATAATGGCGGTAAGTACATGGGACCATTTAAGAAATATTACTTAGTGCATGGTATCAGACTTGAGAAGATAGTTCCTAAAACTCCACTAACAAAATGGGGTTGTTGAGAGAATGAATAGAACTATTGTAGAAATAGTTAGATTTATGCTTTCTTATGTAAAACTTTCTAAGATCTTTTGGGCTGAAGCAATGAGAACTGCATTTTACTTGATCAACCTTTTGCCTTCAACCTCCCTTGATGGAGATTTATATAAAAAGGTATGGTCAAGGAAAGATGTTTTTATAATTATCTTAAAGTATATGGTTGTAGGGCTTTTGTTTATAGTCCAAAAGATGAGAATTCTAAGTTTAATTCCAAATCAAAGCAGTGTATTGGACTATGAAAATGAAGAATTTGGGTACAGGTTGTAGGATCTAGTTGAAAAGAAGCTTGTAAGAAGCAGAAATGTAGTTTTTCTAGAAGATCAAACTATTAAAAATATTGAGAAAAATGAAAAGCCAAAGTCTATCAATGATTTTTCTATTAACCTCGACATAGAATCTCCCGTAGTACCACAGGATGATAGGGGACATGAGCAAGAGGATGATAATGACTCTATTCAGAATGATGTTAAACTCCTATAGATGAACCTCAATTAAGAAGATTTGTAAGAGACGGAATATCTTTTCAAAGATATTCTCCTAATGAGTATGACTTTCTAACTCAAGAGGGAGAATTAGAAGACTACCTATAGGCAATGAGAGACGATAAAAAGAGTGAGTTGTTGAAAGCCATGGAAGATAAGATGAAGCCCTTACATGAGAACCACACTTATGACTTAGTGAAACTACCTTAATGTAAGAAAGCATTGAAGAACAAATGGGTGTTCAGGTTGAAGACTGAACAAAGCAGCTCACAGCCAAAGTATAAGGCGAGACTGGTTGTGAAAGGATTCGATCAAAATAAAGGTGTTGACTTTAAAGAGAATTTCTAACCAGTGGTTAAGATGTCTTCTATCAGAGTTGTACTTGGATTAGCAGCTAGTGTAACACTTCTTAACCCGACTAACTCTAGCCGCGCTAAGTGTGCTACAACATATACTTTATGGTATATAGAACATTGCCTCGTAAAAATTTACTTCTTTTGTTTTGGTGTTCTTTCTAACTCCTAACTTTTCTGTCTGTAGTCTATGACATTCTGAGTGTTTATAGTGAGCTTAACGCTACTTGGCTATTTTGATTCCTTTCTCCTTTTCGTAACATATAAGTTTAGCAAATACTAAACTTGCTGAGCTACTAGTTCAGTGAGTCTTATTTAAAATAATTTTACATAATAATATCTCATAAATCACAAATAGCATTTCATGGTAACACATCATGATAGCACAATATACATACTTACATCACATCATAAAGCATATTCATATGAATATAATTAAACAAGGATAAAGTATCAAACCTGACTTTGTGTCGATTCATTCACCAGGTTTTGTTCCATGTTCTTTTGTCTATCCAAATAATCCATCACTATCTAATTATACAAACATAATTATGAATCTAATTAGTTTCTATCTTAGTGTTCGATTTATTATACTTATGTTCAATTTAGTCTGGTCCATCTTGACCTAATGGCTAGGCCCGAATGAAATGCTACTTACTGATAATCGAGCTGTGATTTCTAAATCCAATTGTTCAATCTGACTTTTTTTCTTGTTTACTTGGTCATTTTTAAGGTCTCATTTTATAAAAATTTCGCCAGAGTTTCCTATATATACAATATTTCCCAAAAATTGTGAGTAGTAATCAACTGGCAATTAACATAAAAACTAACACAAACACTTCTAAGCAATCTCCTTATATCTTCACTTCACTTGCAAGTAGAGTTTGCACTTTTATTGCCAGTATATAATACAAATCCATAATTACTTTACATACTATACAACACAATTTCACTTAGCTTTACTATTTTCAGTATTCAATAACTTTTAATTTACTAACCTAATTTAATCATTCTTATTTCTAATTGAACTAGATATATGGAACTTTTTATGGTTAGAGTTTCATATTAAAATTAGCTACACATAATTTTCAGTTACATTTTAAACTCTCTTCTGCCAACTTCTTATTTCATTCTGCGTACTATCAGCTAATTTATTCATAACTATATTTATACATCCCAATTAAGCTGATTATTGATTTAATTTAAAGTAGACACATAAGGTTACAATTTATATTAATTTTAGATTTAATAGAGCTACACATAAGTTCTGGCACTATTTATAATTCAGTTCCACTGTCTGCCCTGTTTCACTTGCACATAGAACACTAATTTAACCATATCTCTTTCATTTTGAGTCTAAATAAAATGATTTTTAATTCTATAGTTAGTTAACATATAGGTACAAAAATGTCTTCTACTATAACATCAAATTTTGTTAGTAATGTAGTCAAAATATGAGCTAAAGTTGCAGGTGACATTCTGTCCGGACTCAGAATTTCAGAGTGCATGCCTAATACTATTTCAGTCGTATATGTTTCTCCATAAGTCCAATTGAGTTGCTTTTAGATTCTAAAGTTTTTTAACTCAAGGGAGAATAACTTTGCTTCTTATTATTTACTCAAATTATGTTGTTAACCTAGTCAAATTACATACGTAACTTTTTACTCACTTGGTTTTTATTCAAACTATTTACCAAGGCCAAAATAGACATACTTACATATTTTATGTTTTGTACCTCTTTAAATTCATTCTCTTTAAAGGTCTAAAAATTGCTTGAACACAGGACAACCATGTTATCCAAACTACTTAATTCAGACTGCAGCTTTTTTACTATTTCAACCATATCTTTCTCTATAAATATTGAAATGAGGTAATTCCGACTCCCTTAATTGGTCAAGATATAAAGGAACAACTTTATTTCATATTATATCTTCAAATTTTGTACCTAACATATTCAAAATTTTAGATCAATCCAACCTAACAAAGTTGCCAGCAAGTAATTTCAGTCTCCCTTTCCATTTTATGTACTGCAAATGTGGATTCTATTTTATCCATTAACACTTCCATAATTCTCTCACTTGATTTCTTAAAGGAACATAGTAATTTATTTGAAAACATAAACCCTAGATTTTCTTAATCTTCCATATATCATAAACTATTAAGCAAATGAAAGATATAAGAATAGTTATGGATTTTTCACCTTAAGATTAAGCTTTTCCTTGAAAGATTTGACTTGAAACTTGTTAAAATCACTTTACTCTTGTATGGAAGTGGTTCGGCCACCACTTGGAAGAGGAGAGGATTTTGTTCTTAAATGTTAATGTGTTCTTGAAATTTCAATAACAAAAATCCTATTTATATTTTTTATTTTTTATTTAATTAATTAATTAGATTTTGGGTGGTTAAAATGTTTCCAACAAAAATAATTCAAGGGCTAGGACTTTGTGACATGCCAAATGCACAAATTTTTTCTTGGTTACCAAGCACAAGCTTCCATTTTCACTACTTACCAAATAACCCCCTCTTGCGTAAAGTGTTTGCAATTAGGTCCTCTCGTAAAATTTCCATTGTAACTTTTTATACGTGCGTTTTCGAAAAAAAACCGTAGTGCAGCGTTAAAAATGCTATGACCCAATTAATCTCGAGAATTTACTCCTAAAGTCAGATATAGGCACTATTAACAATCCCGACACTAGAGTTTTATTTTACATAATTATCCTTAATTTTTGGGAAAATTCCAATTAGGTCCCTTCGGCATTCTTTCTTGACCATGCTGTCTTTCTTTCTTAATATCACCTTGTATACTACTCCAAATTTAATGATTCTTGTGTCGAATGAAACTAGACATCTAAGGCTATGTTGTGTAAAAATTTTGGATTAATCTAGGCAGCACATAATTTTTGATGATGTTTTCCGTCTGACCCTTCTGCACTGCTAGAGGCAACTTGTGTAACACCCCAAATTCGACACACGTATAAGCCAGACTGAAGTGCCATGCGTCTTCTTAACTCTGTTACCTCATACACTTAAACATGGAATACTAAGAATCACTTCAAATTGTTTTTTTTTCTACCAAATAATAAATTCACATGCGTTTAAATATTTTAATGCTCTAATTAATACATCAAGTACTACAATCTTTTTGTTTAAGTACTTCTATTCATACTAAAAAACGATTACATATATGACTAAAGTCATAATATGACTAGTACATGCCAATCTATGATAAACAGCAGTTTACACCAACTTTTGCCTTCTGGGAGCTGACCAAGAAATTGCTAACACTCAGATTCTTCTATCTGCGGACCTGCGAGTTACAAAAATAACTCACTGAGCAACTACATGCTCAGTGGATATAATAAATATAATTTGTTTATTAAAAGCATTTCACAAATCAACTTATAAGGCAGCAGTCTTTAACTGCAGCTGACAAATTCATTTCATGTCTTTGAGTAAATAATAAATATAAATGCATTGAGCGAGTATTAAATCAGAAATTCAATTATGCAAATCAAATTCTCATTTGATCAGTTCCAAACCTTTTCTCTACTGATGCAGTTCAATATTTTTAAAGACAGCTGATGAATTCATTTCGATAAATCACTTCAAAAATAATCATATTAAATAGTGCACATTTAAATAATCACAGTTCGCAAATCAAATTCAATTCATTTCCAATCTTCACTTGCTCTACCGGCATTACCGAATATCCAAGATAAGACTAGGGTCACAATTCGGATATAGATCGCTGCTATTCACGAATTATTCACAATCACATTTCAATTCGGATATAGATCATTGTTATTCACGAATTGATTAAAATCACATTTCAATTCGGACATAGATCGCTGCTATTCACGAATTGTTCATAATCACATCATAAATTTTACTACACATAATTTTTCAACCATATGTCATGACATATCCTTATCTCTAGAATTCCATTGACCAACTAGAGCATAAAATAATTCCAATCCTCAATAGTCATTTCTCAACTTTACAATCATAATTCTTTTCTATTCACAATATATATATATTCAATATTTAAATTTAATTCCTCATGCTTCAGTAAAAATATTACTCATTGAAAATAATATTAAAATTGTATTTAAACATAATTTCTCTTTTACCGCGCCGGTAGCTTCGCATTCGCGATTACCGCATCGGTATTAAAAGTTAGCAAATATTTAAATACGACTCGAACACATATTCGAGTTCCCAATAAAATATTTATTCAATTAGTGAAATATTAAATGCTTAAAATAAATACTTAAAATAAATTTCAGTTCAAATACTAAATAGTATCGAACCTGGCAGAGTCCGCATATAAAGTCCTTAGGCTAATCCTTTCAATTTCCTCCATTTCTACCTTCATAATTCCTCTCGGACTGTCCTCTGTCCTTTCACTAATCACAATAAAATGATTCCATAATCAACACTACTATTGTCTAATTATATATCATGTTCCCTTTTAATTTGATTCAAAAAGTAATATCTTAGCGTCTTTAATTAATTTCATTTACTATTAATTTAACAATAATATTAAGCAATATTTAGTCTAATTAATCCGTCATTAATATTTCTGTCTCATTTCTATATTTATTTTTGTCCGATATCAACATTTATATTTGGTCATATTTATAATTTAGTTTCAATTAAATTCTATTTCAACTTAAATGTATTAATAATTCAAATTCCAATTATCACGTTTGCGAAATTTACATTTTCTCATAGTTCGGATCCTCGGATTGCAAAATTGATTCCAAAATCGGACTCAACACGTCGAAACGATATTCTCACCAGAGAAGGAATATTCTGGTCACTGGCCGACCTTCGGATTCTCGCCGGAATTCCAAATCAGAGCTGGAAACTGGCTGCAGATGGTCGAAAAATTGAGAAATTCGATCGACCACCATTTGTACATGAGTTTCGTTCCGGCTGTAGACCAAGGAAAAGAGCACCACCATCGGAAAGATAGTGTTGAGGGGATTCTAGATCAACCCTCAAAACTTCCGTCCGACCACCGTAGCTTGTCGAAAAAGCTCCAAAAACCGACTGCCATTTTGTTCTTCACTCGCCGGAATACTTGTTTTCAGATGACAATCTTTAGCTCATCGGGAAGCCCACATCGCAAGGAGTCCAGATCGGGGCTCAAAGCTTCCGAATGTAGTCGAAGTTGGCCGGAAAACACGTCAACAGTTCTCTCTCTCTCCTCTCATCGCGACCCATCGATCTCTCTCTCCCGTCGCGTTTCCTTTTGATTTCCCCGGCTATGGCGGCTAACAGGAGGAGAAGAGAAGGTGGCGGTAGTGTCAGCGATGGACGACGGCGGTGTTTGCTGCTGCCGCTTCTGGTTTCCGGCGGTGATGAAGAAAGAAGAAGATGAACGAGGAAGGGGAAGAAGAAAACTCACGTTTCCTGATTTTTTTTTCTAACTTCTTTCTTTTTTTCTCAATTTAAATTTTCTGATTTTAATAATAATAATAATAATAAAACAACAAAAAGATGATAATAATAACATTATAAGAAAAAATATAATTTTGCCATTAACTGTTTCCACATTTTACGTAAAATAATTTGACAATAATACCCTTCATAATAAATTTTATTTTCGAATTAATCTTTATAATTAAAAATTGATATTTAAAAATTAGGGTGTTACAACTTGCCCACTGTCTAATAATTTAGTCATATCTTTGTCCGTACAGTTCCAAATAGAGTGGTTCTAATTTTTAAATTTAGCTAACATATAAAGAAACAACTCTTATATTTTGTACTTTCACAAATTAGGTCATCTAGTAGTCTGAAATCTAGGTTAAAGTCTCAAGTTCTGCTTGAATCTTTTCCAAGTGCATGTTCCATTTGATTTGGTTTAACTTCTTCAGCTTGTAGGATTTATTAAAACTGATTTAATATGTTATTCTAGACATATTAAGCTACAGCTTTAGTGTTATACTTCTTGAAATTCATTTTCCTTCTTGATCTAAAAATTACTTGAACTTGGTTCAATGTTGCTACCTTTGTTTGCATAGTTTCAAACCCTTTTCTCCAATTTTGAATATTTACTTACCATTTCTTTGGCATATCTATTCCTAAATTTTTTTATTAATTAATCCATTGGACTCCTTTACTTTTAGGTTACAGGGTATTCTAGGTTTCACAAATTTCAGGTTGTGACAGCTAGCTTAAATTTGAAGATTGAACAACTTGTTGTGAAGATTGCTTTCCTCCACGGTGACTTAGTGAATGAAGTTTATATGAAACAACCAGAAGAATTTGGAGTCAAAAGAAAAGAGCACTTGGTGTGCAAATTGAAGAAGAACTTGTATTGCCTAAAACAAGCTTCTAGACAATGGTACAAGAAGTTTGACTCCTTTATGGTGAATCACGGATATGAGAAAACTACTTCTGATCATTATATGTTTGTGAAATGTTCACAGAGGGTAACTTTATTATTCTTTTATTATATGTTGATGATATATTGATTATGGATTATGATACTGAGAAAATTAATAGCTTGAAAAATGAGCTTTGCAAGTCCTTTGCTATAAAGGATTTGAGATCGGCAAAACAAATTCTTGGGATGAAAATCTTTAGAGATAGGAAAAATAAAAAGTTATAGCTATCTTAAGAGAAGTATATTGAGAAAGTTTTCAACAGGTACAACATAAGCAATGCAAAACTAGTTTGCTTTCCACTTGCAGGTTATTTCAAGTTAAATTCCAATCAATGTCCTTCAAGTAAGAAAGATAAAGAAGAGGTGAAGAATGTTCCTTATGCATCCGCAGTCGGTAATTTGATGTATGCCATGGTATGCACAAGGTATAATATTGCTTATGTTATTGGAGTGGTTAGTCAAATTCTCTCAAATTCGGGTAAAAAATACTGGAATGCAGTGAAGTGGAATTTCAGGTATCTTAAAAGGCACTTCTAAAGTTTGCTTATGCTTTGGAGATAATAAACCTGTGTTATATGGGCATACAGATGCAGATATGGGTGGTGATGTTGATTCTCACATATCAACTTCTGGATATTTGATAACCTTTGCAGGAGCGACAATGTCTTGGCAATTAAAGTTATAGAAATGTGTTGCATTATATTCCACTGATGCAGAATATATTGCTGTTACAGAAGCTAGTAAAGAACTCTTGTGGATGCAGAATTTCCTACAATAGTTAGGCATTGAACAAGAAAAGTATATTTTATTCTATGTTAGTTAGAGCGATATTCATCTTAGTAAGAATTCGACGTTTCAATCAAGATCCAAGCATATTTAAGTGAGGTATCAATGGATACGAGATGCGCTAGAGATGAAGTTATTTAAATTGGAAAATATTCACAATGATGACAATGGCTCTGATATAATAATGACTAAACTTTGCCTATAGATAAGCTTGATGTTTGTATGAAGGTAGTAAGCATGGCTACTCTCTCCACTTAAATGTGTAGGGGGAGGTTTTTTGGGAGGAGCCCATTCAAATGGGCCCACTTGTATAAATGGGTCCTACTTGTATAAGTAAATGAAAAAACAAGATAAAAAGGTAGAGTGTGTGCTGTGTAAAATGAGGAGCCAAAAACAAAATAAAAAACAAAAGTGAAGCAAGTTTGTGTTGTCAAAATAGAGAGAAAGAGAAGATTGGGGTGCAACTTCAAGCTTTGATTGTACGGTCAATTCTCATCCAATCTTGATGAAAATTCAGTATGTTGCTCTACTCACCTTGCTCAACAAGGTGAATGGTTTCGATTTTTAGTACTGCTCTCTTTATTGGTTAGACCTAAACCCTATATTCTTTTAATTATTGTTGAAATCCACTAATTGAGTGAAGAGCTATTTTGTGTTAGCCAAAAAAGTTGTCTTTGATGATTGTTGTGAGCCTTTAGTTGAACTGAAGAAGACTATTTGTGTAACCCACTACTTTATTAGTGGAAATTTGACTGGACTTGGTCGCATGATTTTTCCCTTCACATAGAAGGATTTTTTATGTAAATTTAGTGGAAAATTTGACTGAACTCAATCACGTGACTTTTTCCTTCACATAGAAGGATTTTTTACGTAAATTTAGTGTTCTTATGGTTGATTGATTTTATATGCTTGCTTGATTAGTATTATTGCGTTGTCTATTTGATTTACGCAAAGTGGAAAAAGTTTTGATTTAGGTTAGGTTATTAAATTTGTTTTTGTTGCCTCTTGAGAATTTTTTTTTTGTTGGACTTTTTCCAACAAAAACTGACATGAAGAATCAAAGAAATGGAGAAAACCTGAGCAAAAATGGATGAACCGAGATTAAATGGGCCCTAAAGCCACAAACTAGCAAAGTTAACACTGGTAACTGCATATCACCAGTGACTATCCATGTGGTTACCCTGTTTCGAGCGTGTATTTTGCGCTTTTCCACCCAGATTCACGACCCTTTTTTAGCCTTCGGTATTAACGAATCACCTTCAATCTTTATTATATAAAATAAAATAAAATTCCAATTGAAGGAGTTTGAAAATACACCAGAGAATTGTTAAAGCCAGAGAACTATAATGACTTCAAGGCGTGTATCACTGCCACTTTCCTAAAGGAAATATTTGCCCTTTACACTGCACAAGTCAGCAAATTCCTTTAGGATACAATGAAGTAACCAGTTTGCACTTGCAGGAGTGAAAACTGAATAGAGCTTTTTTGTGGTGGTTTTGAAAAGTTGTTCTCTCTATTTTTCCTCTCTGCTGCTTTTATAAACCAGAGAGTAAGTGGTCAAAGTGGGTTAGTGGCTAGAGAAAAACCCTCCACAATCCTCCACTTTCTCCTGTATAATAGGCCAACCTTTTACTAGGTGTAGACCACTCTAAACGTGCAGAAAATGGAAAGTAAAAAATAACTGTGTTGATGACATTGGCCTCTGCCAAGTACCAAGTGCACTTATTTTGAAAATGTCTAGCATTTCCCCCGCCATTTTCAAAATGTTTAATACTGACCAGTGATCCAAGAACAACTCAAACATTATATGCATAGATAATGGTATCTCGCAATTTGAACCACTAAATTATGAATAGTTCATTACATCATATCAGAATTACATGGTAGATAAACTTTGAACCAGAAATTCTATTCGATATGTAGTACAAACAGTTCACACATACAACATGCACCAGCTTTTAGCTTTACATATCTGACACATTCAACATAGACCTTGTGTCCCATATCTTTCATGAATGTTTCTGGAACCAAGCCTTTTAGCTCCTTGAATCAATTACACTTCACATTCACATAGGTGGTCTCCACTCTGGTGCCTCCATAATTTTTAGCACCTTTTGAAGATCATTAAAAGCTTAGCTCAACCTCCGCACTTGACATGCAGGTTCCAAGCACTAGTAACCTTGGGATGGCAATGAAATTTAGTGCTTACAACCACACTAATAATGTACTTTGACTACATTGAACTCAAGACTTAACGTAATGTTAAGCGTTGAGTCAAGTTTCCATTATTGATGATTTTAAGTCATGGGCTTGAGACCCATCCCCCTTGATGTTTTGTTCACCAAGTCTCTTGACAATCCTTTAGTGAATGGATCAGCCAAATTTTGACTGGATCTCACATAGTCAATAATAATAACTCCATTGGTTATTAATTCTCTAACACAACTGTGTCTCAATCCAATATGTCTGGATTTACCATTGTACACTTGGCTATAAACTCGTGCCAATGTGGCCTGATTATCACAATGGATATAAATAGGAGATATTGGTTTAGGCCATAGTGGTATCTCGTGTAATAATTCACGCAGCCATTTAGCTTCTTTTGACGCTGAGGCTAGTGCAATAAACTCTGATTCCATAGTGGATCCAGCTATTAAAGTCTGCTTCCTTGAAGTCCACGAGATTGCACCACCACCAAGTGTGAAAATCCACCCACTCGTAGATGCATGGTTTTGATCTTTCACAATCCAACTTGCATCTGAAAACCCTTCTAAAACCGAAGGATATCCACTAAAGCATAGGCCATAGTTTATCGTTTTCTTCAAATATTTTAAAACTCTTCGAATTGCAAACCAGTGCAACTCACTTGGATTGCTCGTGAATCTGCTCAACTTGCCTACAGCCAAGGCAATGTCTGGCCTAGTGCATGTCATTGCATACATTAAACATCCAATTAATCTAGAATACTTCAGTTGTGAAACTGGATTTCTACTATTTTCCAGTAGCTCCATACTTGGATCCAATGGAGTAGATACAGGGGCACAATCAAAATGATTGAATCTCTTGAGGACTTTCTCAATGTAATGAGATTGAGTTAGAGTAATACTCTCACAATCTCTTACAATTTAAATCCCAAGGATGACATCAGCTTGCTCCATATCTTTCATTTAAAATTTACTCGAAAGAAAACTTTTGGTCAACTGAACTTGTTCTAAGTCAGTCCCAAGAATTAACATGTCATCCATATAGAGACAGATAATGACACCATTTCCTTTTCCATCAAATTTGCTATACACACACTTATCAGATTCATTTATCTTAAATCCATAAGCAAGTACAACCTGGTCAAATTTTTTGTGCCACTGTTTTGCTGCTTGCTTCAATCCATATAAGGACTTTCAAAGTCTACACACTTTATTTTCTTGACCAGCCACAACAAACCCTTCGGGTTGTTCCATGTAAACCTCCTCATCCAATTCTCCATTTAAAAACGCGGTTTTCACGTCCATCTGGTGGATGACCAGCTTATGTATAGCTGCAATTGCTATAAGCAATCTTATTGTAGCAATCCTAGCCACTGGTGAATAGGTATCAAAATATTCTATTCCATATTTTTGGGTAAACCCCATAGCAACCAACCTGACTTTGTATTTTTCAACTGATCCATCAAGTCTTTTTTTCCTTCTAAAGAGAAGTTTGCATTTAATAGGTTTACATCCAGGAGGTAGATCAACTAACTCCCAAGTATTATTTTTCATTATTGAATCCATTTCATCGTTCAAAGCTTCTTTCCAAAAAACCGAATCTCGATCTTTCATCGCTTCCTCAAGAGTTTGAGGATCAGCTTCTGTATTAAAACAATATGGAATTTGTCTAATCACTGTTTCTCTATTTCCTTCAACTAAGAAGGTAAAGAAGTCAGAATCGAAGGACTTAACTTTTCGTGCTCTTTTACTTCTTCGAAGTTCAGGGACTTCTGCTATCTCTTGGTCATTTTCATTTTTTATGACCTCCTTTCCCTTTTGGTTTTCTTCAGGGATATTTTTTGGAACAGATTTGAATCTATTCTCATCAAAAATTACATCCCTTGATTCAATCACAGTGTTTACTGAAAATGAATCATTTTACTCGACTACCATGAATCAATATGCCTTACTGTGTTGTGCATATCCAATAAATATACACTTCACTCCCCTTTCACCTAGTTTCCTCTTTTTAGGTTCAGGTACTTTAACCACTGCTCTACAGCCCCAAACTCTTATATAGTTAAGATTTGGTTTTCTCTCATTCCAGAGCTCATATAGAGTGACTTTATTCCTTTTCTGTGGAACTCGGTTTAAAATGTGGCATGCAGTCAACAATGCCTCACCCCAAAAACCACTAGCTAAACCTGAGTTTGATAGCATAGCATTAACCATTTCAGTTAAGACACGATTTTTCCGTTCTACCACACCATTCTGTTGTGGCGTATAGGGAGCAGTAGTCTCATGGACTATACCGGTCGTCTCAAAGTACTTAGGATCATAGTACTCTCCTCCCCTATCAGACCTTAAACATTTAATGAAGGTCTTTTTTTGCAACTCAGTTTTAGCCTTATAAGCTTGAAACTTTACCATTGCCTTATCTTTAGAATGCAATAAGTACACATAACAAAATTTACTGTAATCATCTATAAATGTTATAAAGTACTTCTTTCCTTCTATTGATGGTGTATTATGCATGTCACAAACATCTGAATGGATTAAATTAAGTAATTTTGAATTTCTTTTAACTCTAGGAAATAGGTTTCTTGTTATTTTCATTTTCATGCATATGTTGCATTTTCTTTCACTTTTATCAAAATAAGGCAACAATTCCAAATTAACCATATCATATAATTTCATAAAATTAACATGACTTAATCTATGGTGCCATAAAAATGAAGAACACTCCACAATATAAGTAGAAACAACATTCTTATTAGAGATTTCAATTACATTCAGCTTAAACATACCCTCAAAAGCATATCCCTTTCCCACAAACATACCACCCTTGGACAACACAAATTTGTCAGCCTCAAACACAAGTCTATAGCCAAACTTATTCAACAAACTACCCGACACAAGATTTTTCCTTACTTCTGGTACATAAAAGACATTAGTCAAAGTTACAATTTTTCCAGAAGTGAATTTCAGTTCTACACTACCTACACCTTTGATAGGAACAGTAGTAGTATTCCCCATGTATAAGACATACTGTCTCCATGGTCTTGAAAAACCTCTTGTTCTTGTAAACATGTTGAGTAGCTCCAGAATCAACCCACCAAGCCATGTTATCTTCCATCATGTTGATTTCAGAAATAACAGCAATGAGATTGTCATCATCATTTCCTGCATTATGTGCAGTATTAGAGGAAGCAACCTGCTTTTCTTTTTTTTTTCTTCCAGAAGCGACAATCTGACTTGATGTCGCCATCTTTTCCACAGAACCAACAACTGATTTTATGCTTCTTTTGATTTTGCTTTTGGTTCCTTGGCTTTCCAGAACTACCAGCCTTATTAAAAGGCTTCTTGTGTGAGTGTCCTTTTGACTGTCCAGCCTCCACCACATGCACCTTTGAAATTTCCTAAGCATTCTGCTCTTTTTCATTTTCCTGCATGCGACACTCTTCTTCTATACGAAGATGGTTAGCAAGTTCATCAAGAGATATATCCTCTTTTTTATGCTTAAGAGTTCGTTTAAACTCTTTCCAATAGGGTGGCAGTTTATCAACAATAGAGGACATAACAATTGTTTCATCCATATTTAGATTATGTTGACTAAAGTAATTAAGAATCTTTTCCAGTTCACGAAATTGTTCCATCACAGGTCTACCATCAACCATTTTAAAATTATTGAAATTAGAGAAAAGAAATTTCTTACTGGTTGCGTTTTCTTTCATGTACCTTGTCTCTAGCTTTTCCCACAGCTCCTTAGTAGAGTTCACATTATGGTAGAGATCAAACAGGGAGTCATTCATTGCGTTCAAAATATGCCCCCTGCAGGTGTAGTCATCAGTCTCCCATTTCTGCCTCTTCTTGATTTGATCCACAGTCTCATTTTCAAACTCTTTTGGTTTTGGTGTGTTAAGGACGTACACCAATTGGAGTGAAGCCAGCAAGAACTGAACCCGTTTTTGCCACCTCAGGAAGTTCCCCCCATCAAATCGATCCAGCTTGATGATGTTCGCAGCCATGTCCTTGATCGAAGCCATTGTCACAAAATATTTCCTTTAGATTGAAAATACACCAGAGAATTGTTAAAGCCAGAGAACTATAATGACTTCAAGGCGTGTATCATTGCCACTTTCCTAAAGGAAATATTTGCCCTCTACACTGCACGAGTCAGCAAATTCCTTCAGGATACAATGAAGTAACTAGTTTGCACTTGCAGGAGTGAAAAACTAAATAGAGCTTTTTTTGTGGTGATTTTGAAAAGTTGTTCTCTATGTTTTTCCTCTCTGCTGCTTTTATAAACCAGAGAGTAAGTGGTCAAAGTGGGTTAGTGGCTAGAGAAAAACCCTCCACAATCCTCCACTTTCTCCTGTATAATAGGCCACCCTTTTACTAGGTGTAGACCACTCCAAACGTGCAGAAAATGGCAAAGTAAAAAATAACTGTGTTGATGACGTTAGCCTCTGCTAAGTACCAAGTGCACTTATTTTGAAAATGTCCAACATGAGGGGAGTAGTAATTAATGGAACGGTAAAAAAGAGTAAGGATAAAGAAAGGTAAGGATTGTTACATTAGAAAATTAGTGATATTTGGAAAAAGAGATAAGTAGAGAGACATTAGTTATAAAATAGAGTTTACGCCTCCTTATTTTTGCTTACACCTCAAATTGGATTGTAAGAAATATGGACTTTAGAGGGGTAAGGAAAACTAGTACTAAGTCCTTTTGATAAGGCAAAATAAAATGGAAAAAAGGGATATCAGCATGGAATAGCTCGAACTGTGCACAAATTATGTACCATTCCGTAATCCCATTCTAGACAAGGATACGAGATAACTTACACCTCCTTTTCTTTACTTATTTCTCATTACCTCAAACTAAATATAGCGTAAACTTATAAAACAATTTGATTTGTATTTAAATTGTATTAATATTAATTTTATATAACAACAATTATTATTAATTTTCATTTTTTTAAGGCACACTGCTCTTAAGGCTCCAGGTGGCATGTCTGATCCTCGATACTGCGTGAGTTAAAAATACTCTTTGAGTCAGCGTCACCTCGTGGATTAATTAAAAAAAAGAGAAGCGAAATATTGTTCTAAAATGAGTGTAAAATTAGATTATTAATACGATCATCCATTCCAAAGTTGTTCATGAAAAAACCCTGAAATTGATACCCAAAATGTTATCAAAACGACGCAGTTCGGGAAGTTAGAGGAAGAATATGTGCTCGCTCTACTCCCAAAACGACGACGTCCTTATTATTTTTTTCCGAATCCCCGTTGTCTTAACCCTGCTGTAGGTTTGAGCTCTCCTCAGCTGTTTCTAAAAACCCCCAAATTTCTAATCCCTAATCTCACATCATTTCAAAGTGCAGTCATAGCTCAGCTCTCACATCAGCATCACAAATTCCCTTCCTAACAAATTCCTCTTTTGTCTCAGCAATTTTAACTGAACGCTCTAATTTCTTTTTCTCGTTATTACCAAATTTCTAATCCCTAATCTCACATCATTCAAAGTGCAGTCATAGCTCAGCTCTCACATCAGCACCACAACTTCCCTTCCTAACAAATTCCTCCTTTTTCTCAGCAATTCTAACTGAACCCTCTAATTTCTTTTCCTCGTTATTCCCAAATGCGCCTCCAATGAGAACAAACTGCAAATAACCAAAACTGTTACATCACGGCCACAACTACTTTTAGCAGATCTGACAAAACTATTCTTAGTAAGATTGAGTTTTCTTCTTCTGTTGGGATCACCCGTCCAAATTAGCAACAGAGAATTAAGGTTTATAGAAGATGTGGTTGGTCTAAAGATGAGATTATGTCGGCTTTCAAAAAGGATCCTTCTTCATTATTCTGGGTAATGTGATGATTTTTCTGGAAAATCTGGAAAAAGGATC